>PVLC010032554.1:0-18109 GCA_004027655.1 Graphiurus murinus
TTATTACCTGTTATTGATGTTTTATTTATTTATTTTTTTAACCCAGGGATATTCTACCTCTGAGCTACATCCCCAGCCCTATTGTATTTTATTTTTAATTTTGAAATAAGGTCTCACTAAGTTGCAGAGGACTTCGGTAAGTTACTGAGGCTGGCTGTGAACCGTCGATCCTCCTGTCTCAGCCTTCCAAGTACTAGGATTACAGATGTGCACCACCATGTCATGCGCCACCATGCCCAACTGTTTTATTCTTTTTAAAAGTGCTTCTTATATACGTTTATCAAGGTCCACTTAAAATCCTTTCAAAATATTTTTTGCGATTATATTTACACATAAATTTGATGAAATTTGATACCTGACCTGTGTATTCTTTAATTTCTTTAGGTCTTCTTTCATGTCATTTGTGATTGTGTTTTGTAATTTTATCCATAAAATAGTTGTAAATTATTTTATTTATTCTTAGAGATTTTTTGTTGTTGGTATTGAAATATTTTTGTTTTATATTATATTCGTAAGTTGATTATTTCTGGAAGTATAGGAATTCTTGTGGTGTATGGATTGAATTCAGTCATTTTTGCCAAACAAGGCCTAGTTTATTTATTAAACATCTTCATATTGTTGTTCTTGTCCCTTTAGTTCAGACTGTCCTATGAAATTCTTTTCATTTGGAGTAAGATTCTGCAGTAACTTGATTGCATATAATGATCTTTCTTAGCATTTGATTTTTTTTTCCATGAACTTAGTTTTTAGAGGTTTTGGTTGAGTTGGGAGGTTTTTGTGCCACTCTCTTTTTCAATGTCTCCTTACTCCCATACCTCATTTATCCTTGGGTCTTTGCAGGATTTTCTGATACAGTACATTGATGTTGTCCCAGTATGGGGTTATTTCAAGCCTCTGTTGTATCTATTCTACTGTCAGCGCTTAAAGGTTTCACATTGAGAGCAGTTGTGGCCACTGAGTCAATGCAGCATATAAATAGATCTAACAGGGGTAAATGGTGATGGAGGTGGAGAAGAAAAGACATATGACACTACAAGGAAATACAGAATCTGTGTACCACAACTGAAAGTAGAAAAATGCAAAAATAAATAATTATTTTTTCTTCTCCATTTGCTTTTTGCATTTTGGATATCAGAGTAAACAAGTGTCTATGATTTTGCTATCATACTTTTAAGTATAATATCTAAATGGGAATGTTTCTCATACACATACTGTCATCTTTGGTTGTTGGTGTAGCAAATTCATTTGTTTGCCTTCATTAATGTTTAAAAGAAAAGTTGGTGGGTGACTTTCTATTTAGTTGATTTTATTAGTAATTTGAACATTTTTGGAATATTGCTTTCTTCGTTTTTGTGTCCTTGGCATCTAGCACAGTGATTGGCAAATGGTATTCATTGAATTTTTTTTTTTCAGAGAGCAGATTTAAATTATACTGCTTGTGATGATTTTTTTTCTGTTCTATGTATAACTTGGTACTTTATGATATAAAATTGGTCAGAGTAGAATAATAGTATGACTTTTTTTTTTCTTAAGTGTTTCTCCATGTTGGAATAATACCTCCTAAATTTTTGGTTAGAATTACTTTGGAGATTTTTAAATGTGTTTATGCTCCATAGGTTCTATGTGAATGTTTATTTAAAAAAATGGAGGCAATCTCAGCTTATTGCTGCTTTTATTATTATTATCATTAATAATAATGATAATAATAATAATTAATAATAATAATAATAATAAATATAAACTCCTGCCCCCACATTGGAAGATGGCTAAGAGATTCAAGAATGTCATGTACAACTATTAAATCCAGACTATGAAAACTGCTGCCAACAAGTCTAAACAGTTATAATCAGTAAAGTTTAGTAAGTTGCACACAGATGATATAAAGGCTACTTTAATCTGAAAGTGCTGCTTATTACATATACGTGATCTCTTTCAATGGAGGTGAACTCAATTGCAAATGCTGTCTATTTAAGTGGCTTTCATTAAATTTCTTAAGTATATATAATTAATAATGCATTAGGGGTTTATCAGTTTACCCTGATAAGTATTAGAAGTTTCCAAGGAACTAGATATATTCTTAAGAAGTGATTCAAGGTTTAGACTACTATGGTGGGAGGCTGAATTAGAGGAACATCTCAAATCACAGGAGCAGACATGATGGAATCTGTCCATCTTCAGCCCTAAACATGAAATAAAAGCTTAGCTGCTTGATCAAAAGGAGCTGTCTTGGTCAATATTCTCACTGTTATATACAAAGCAACTGACCATACACTTATAGGAAGGAAGGTTTATTTACTCACAGTGTTTTTGAAGATTATGGGTTCAGTTCATGTGAAGCCAGGGTGTAGAAGTCAGGGCAGAAGGCAGAGAAAGGGAGAGAGTAAGACTCTGCGGTCACATCATGTATGCCAGAAGAAAAGAGAGCAAACAAGGGGATCAGGGACCATGTATACTCCCAAGACCATAACCCCAGGGACCCACCTTCTTTAGCCACACCGTACCTGCCTACATTGCCACCCAACAACAGATAAATGTGTTACAATGGGTTTATCTGCTGATGAGATTACAACTCTCATGACTTAACTATATCAGCCCTGACCTTTCAGGGGACATTCTATAGCTGACCATAATAGGAGCTGTGGAAGGACTGGTAACAAAGGCACTTGGGTCTTTCTTCACTGGCTCTTGGCAATGTTTGACCTTTGGGTAATGTTTATACTCTTCTTTTGACCTTTAACATCATTATACTTTTTGTGTAGTCATACTTATCATTCATTTTCTTTATGATTCTGCCCTAGTAGTTATGTTAAAAGAATTATTCTACTGTCTTTTTTCATAGAATCTTATAGACATATTTTTACAAATTTGATAACTTAATCCATCTGATAATATTTAGCATATACTGCAAGGTAAGGACATGATTTACTTCTTCCTACTGATCTCATCACTCTTTACTGAGTAATCAACTCCTTTGGAGTTGACTTGAAGTATAGTTATCTAAATTGATTTACATATTACTAAATTAATTTACATACTAGAGTCTTTATGTTTTCATTCATTAATTTGCCATAGTTTTAATTACTAAAACTAAAGATAAATTCCTTTTAATTTGGAAGTAAACTTTAGCTCTTTGTGTTCTTTTAAAATATTTATTGACCAGTTGTTCATTTTATAAAAACTATGAAGTTTCAATTACAAAAGTAGAAAATTTATTACTTAAGGAGAGATTTGATTTTTTTTCAGTTCTCATAGAGGAACCTTGTATTTATATGCTTTTTTATTTTTCTCTACCCCATTTCTAAAGTTTTTAGATGTTTGTATTTTTATGTCAGCCAAGAGATATTTATTGATTGACATTTATGCACTTGTTGTTAGTACTCATATAAAGTTTTAAAGTTATAATCATTTTTATCCAACATCTATCGATCTATCTATAATCTATGTGATAGTTCAGTCTCCATACTTAGGGAAATCATACTCAAGTTGGAAAGATAAACAAGATGTATTACTGCAAGTAATTATACAATTATAACTGTACATGGCACATATAGAAGATTTTATTTTTAATATTAATAAGTTCGAATCAGAAAAATGGTCTACATGGGACTGTTAGGATAAAGATGTATATACAGGATTCTTACTAGATGACCCACTTACAGTGGACTTAAGCAGCTGAGAGCAATACAAAGGAGAGATGACAGCTGTTCTGTGTGTTGTACTCATTTAAAGGTCAAAGGTTGACCTATGTACACCAACTCGGCTTCCATCCAGCTCTCGGGCACAGACTATTTCATTCCCTTGCATTTGACTCTATCTTTTTCAGTGGTATGTTAGTAAATATTAGCAGGCCAAGGGAGGAAAAAGACCTAGGTTATATAGTGCTTTCCAACTCCTGTGGTGTAAATATTCTCACAATAGCTGGTTTCAAATTGCCAATGTGAAGTTAGCAGATTTGCAAAGTTTCTGAAAATTGAACAGTTCATCTCACAATCAGCTCCAGTACATCACTGAACACATTCTTTCCCCCCTTCCAAGAACCTATCCTTTGGTTTATGGACCACACCACCTCCTCTAAGATCATGCCTCATTAGTCTGCCATCTTCTCTGTCCCCTGGAGCTCTTTGGAAGCTAGATTGAATATTGCTCCCTCTACTCTCTTGTTATGCCATGAACTAAAAACTTTGCTTTCCTCAAGGGAAACATTTTGAGTATGAGCACCTTACTTAAGGAGTTAAAAAAAAACTTAATAATAACTTTTTGGTTTTATTTTCTCTTCCTTTTTATACATGTATTGGTTCATTGCAGCCATACATCATATTGAGGTTTAGTGTGTTAGAAACATGCATGTGCACAGTGCTTGGTGCATTCCCCTCTGGATCCCACCTGCTCCCTCCCCTTTTCTATTCATAATATTGAAACTGGTAGCTGGGCATGATGGTGCATACTTATTATCCCAGTACTTGGGAGGCTGAGACAGGAGGATGGATCGGAGGTTTGAGAACAGTCTCAGCAATTAGTAAGACTCTCATCCTCCTAGCAAGACCCTGTTTCAAAATAAAAATTAAAAAAATAGGGCTAGGGGTGTAGCTCAGAGATAGAATGCTCTGGGCTCAATTCTCAGTACCACAAAAAAAAAAAAAAAAAGAAAGAAAGAAATTGCTATTGATAGTTTCAGGATTGTTTGAATTGTTTCTTTTCTTTTGTCAAGTTACCCCTTTTCCTTCCCCAGCTGTATCCCTGATTCCCCTTCCACTGTTCTACTGGTATCTCTCCTCATTTTTCTGAAATTTCTTTTGTTTCACAGTTTCTCTTTAACTTCCACATATGAGAGAAAACACATGAGTCTTCACTTTGTGAGACTAATATCACTTAGCATAATATTCTCTAGTTCCATCCATTTTCCTGCAAATGACATAATTTTGATCTTGTCTATGACTGAGCAAAATTCCATTGTGTGTATATGTACCACGATTTTGTAACTCATTCATTTGTTGATTGACATTTAGGCTCATTCCATAGTTTGGCTATCATCAATTGCACTGCTATAAACATGGATATGCATATATCACTATAATATTCTGATTTCAATTCCTTTGGAAAGATACCCAGGGGTGGTATACCTGGATCATATGGTTCCATACCCAGTCTTCAGAGGAACCTCCCAACTGACCTCCATTGTTTTCTCTTCTTGCTCTGATAGTACTATTTTACCTTAAGGTAATGAAGATGCTGCTAATTGACCAGGGAAAGGGTCTAAGGTCCAGAAAATCACAAATACTAGCATTTCAGAAGCTTAGTCTGCTATTCTGCTTATAGTCAGTGGCTATCCTTCATACATCTCTTCATAGTGTCAAGGCATTCTACCAGGTCCATGTTCATCGGTTAGAACATGTGATAAATCTGTGGGAAAAAAAAACATGAAGCACTACCTCCTAAACAGCCACTGGATTCTGTCCCCTGGGGAAATGTTAGGGGGGGGGGCTCTAGAAGTTTCTTTTATTTCAGAAAACTGCTAGGCCACTTCTTTTGTGTACTGGAACATGGCTGCTCTATAAGGGATGCCTCTTCGAGGTGCAGATTCAGCATTCAAGCACAGCAAAATGGCAGGAAGGGAAATACTTGAAAGATTAAATGGAACATTCAGAGAAGGGTTGTATGAGGATTCTTTGTTCCTATCCCCTTAGGCCTCTCTTCAGTTAACTGTGTCATAGAAACAACAAAAATGAAGTACAGATATGCCACAAGGGACTTGTCTCCATTCTGTGATCAGAGAAGGGAAAATTGGCTTTTCTTACACCTCAAATTCTCTTTGGATGTGGGCCATTGCTTTGGTGATGTAAACAGGCTTCCTGAGGAAATCCTCTGTCAGCTTTTCTCAAAATGTTCCATAGTAGCCCCACGGCTAAACCTGAGTCTCCAATTGATGAAGATGCAGAGCTGTCATTTCTTGTGCCCTTTTAACTTGCATGGCAGTAGATCAAATTGAGTTCTCTTGACAGCTTAGCTTTTATTATTAAATGGTAGAGCCTATTCATAATGATGTGTTGATTAGAATAACAATTTAAAAAAAAGTTAAAGTTGTAATTTTTTTAAATCCTTCCTGGAGGTTGGTAAGTTCTTATGACTTTGACTCTAAAGACATTTGTCCTCTTGGCAAAAAGAGAGAATGGGACTGAATAGGATACCATATACCTGACATACACAGCTCCTGTAGCTATTCCTCTGGACAAAGCAACAAAGGACAGCATTGGAACTTTGCAGGGCTCTCTGGGATTATCAGAGGACCAATATTAAAATAGTGCACCCTGCTGACTTGGCAAGGCCTTCGTCTTCTTGGTACACAGCTTTTACTGTGTTAAAACAAGGAACAGATTTGAAGTTGTTGAGTTCCATACTTGGATAGTACACAGAAATGGGGCATATTCCCAAATAAGTCCATTTAAACATTTGATGACTTTTTAGTTTTGAAGTAGCCTTATTCTTCTTCAAATTACCTTGATTCAAGCCTTCTAGGCCTCTGTCACACTTTCCCAGGATGCATCCTTTGCACATATAAAGAATTCCATGGCATTAGTACACAAGAGCAGATGGAAGACAAATGAGTTGAGTGTATGGACTTGTTTTATCAGAGCCATCATCCTGCCAGATTTTCCCAGTGCTGGCATGCCAGCATGGCAGGCTCTTTGTTCTGACTCTAGGGGTCCTCCTGTACACCAGATCTCTCAACCTTTCCTCATCCTCTGAGCAGAGAAGATAAAAATATTCAGGCTATCTACATCATTCCAAAGGGACATTAGGTGGATGACAACTTTACCTCCTCCTTCTCTGATTCTCTCTGGGCACCCCCTCCCTCCAGGAAACAGGAAGGTAAAAGTTCAGGGTTTTGTTTTTTTCTATCTTTTCCATAAAGTAGAAAAGCACATTAATATATTTTTAAAAGTATATCCTTGTTCTATGTGTAATATACTTCAGGGGTACTTTAAACAATGATCATAACATTTATTATGCTACTAGTTTATCAAAGCCTTCATATTTTCTTTACTAGCACTATCTGCATTTTTGTTTATTTCTGGCACTATAACTAGTGAATGAACATTTGAGAAACAGAATATTTATGTGTTCTCTAGGCAGTATCCCAGAAATGACTTACTAATTGCAAAAGAAAAGAATAGGGACTTTTCAGTAGGGAAATCTTGTGGATATATTTTAACTAAGTACTCACAATTAATATTGCCATTTATATGACAAACCAGCAAGATGTGGTATTCCTGCCAAAAATGCCTAACTTGAATATACTTGCAAGGAAATATCAGGCAGATTCAAACTGAAGAACATTTTTTAAAATAACAGGCCTCTATTCTTTAAAACAGATAAAAGTCCTGAAAGATGTAAGAAACTATTCCAGGAGATTAAAAAAACTAAAAAAGTGTATCAATAAATGCAAAGCATGATCTTGAATTGGATCCTGGAATAAAAAATGCATTATAAAGGATATTAATAGAACTTCAAAACTTGAATATAGACTGTAAATTACATGATACTTTTGTGTCAATGTTAACTTTCCCGCATTTACTAATTATACTGTAATTATTTAAGAGAATGTCAAAGGGGGGAGGAAATACACAGCAAATAATTTAGGAATAAAATACTCTAATGGCTTCAATTTACTATAAAATAATTCAGAAAAAAGAATGTGCTTAGGTAGAAAGAGGGATAAAGCAAAATGGAGAAATGTTAACATATGTAAGAGTTCTAATAATTCCTGCAACTTTTCTGTGAGTTTAAAATTATTTCAAAATGAAAGTGAGAGAGAGGAGGGGAGGAAGAAAAAGAAAAGGAAGAGAAAAAAACGAGGCTATAGGGAAGTCTGCTGTGTGACTTCCACTGTCCCACTGAAATGGTCATTTCTGATGTCAGTGAAAAATTTGTTGCAAAATCTTTGGACATTCTTTCATGGTTATCTATTTGACATTTTAGAAACATTTAGTAGTATTTATTATTGCTTCTTTTGAGATAAATGATTCCTGTAAGTCTCCTGAGAATACACTTTGCTTTATCTCTTCATTAACCAGTCCCTCTGAGGGTCCTTTTTGCTCGATCTACATTTTAAATGGTGGAGTTCCTTAGGGTTTTTTTGTAGGCTCTCTCCTCTACATGTTCTTATTGTGTGTTTCATCTATCCCATAATCTCTGGCTCCAGCTTAGATCTCTCCGGTTTCAGATTCATATATTCCATTTTCTGTGGATTTCTTTGGTTATGCCACTGGCATATCAAAATCAACCTAATCCATATCTTTATACTGTTACTATAGTGAAATACCTGGGATAATCAGCATATTTAGGCCTCTGGGGGAGGGAGTTCCAGATGGTAATGGTGAGGGGTATCTGGCAGAGGAGAAGTACTTATATCATGAGCCAGGAAGCTAAAAAGGCAGGAAGGGGCTGGGGTCCCACAACTTCAGTGTCCTAAAGATCTTCCCCTAGGCCCCATGTCCTAAAGATTTCATCATTTCCCAGGCCACTTGACCACTCTGGGGACCAAATATTTAACAGATGGATCTTTGGGTGACGCTTATCTTAATCACAGCACTTACCTTTCTTGAACTTACCTTGATCTCCTCAAAAATGGTCATTTTTCAGTATATCTTCCTCAGAGACATATTGCTATGATCACCTATACTCCATGCCAGTGTCTGAGCTACATACTTTTCTTCTTGCCTCCCTGTAAGCACCTTTCTCTTTGAAGCCAAAAATAAACTTTCAGAATGCAAGTGGATCCTGTTTCACCCAGCTAAACGTCTTGCAGTAGCACATTGGGCCCATGTGACACAGCCCAGGCAGCTTAGCATGGATGTTATTCTTTAGAATGTAGCCTCAGATGACCTTGCTTCCTTGATCTGCTGCCACCCTCATGCACTCTCCTCTCTATTATGTTTTCCAAGATGCTACATCGTCTCTGTCTTAAGATTTTACATCTGTGGATCCTCAGCTTTGTTGTGAATTCTGCTTCTTTCTGCCTTCTATGTGTCATCCAGCTAGTTTATAATTGCAGTTTGGAGATTAGTCCTGTGTGCAATTTTTCTCATTCTCCTAAAAATGTCCACCAAGAGCATCCTGTGCTTTCTGTAGCACATGCTCATCACACTTGTGTGTATCAGTCTCTTGTCCTTGTTCCTCACTGGATCATAAGCTCAGATTAGATCTGCCTGCTTCAGAGTTGCAACCCAAGTGTTTAGCATAGTATCCTAAAAGACCATCGGTCCAAATTGCTAGGCACAGGAAGTATTATCTGGCTTCTGCTTACCTGTTTTTTTTTATTGGTGCATTGAAATTATGCATCATAATGAGGTTCTGAGTGATAGAGGCACACGTGCACACAGCACTTGGTGTGTTTCCTTCAGATCCTTCCCTCTCCCCATGTGTACTATTAAGATTGGGACAGATAACTTTATATACATATATACAGCATTATGTGAGCTGTTCCCTTTGTCAGATCTCCCTTTTTCCCTCCCTACCTCCCTCCCCATATCTGTTCCTCTATTCTACTGGTATCTTTCCTTGTTTATCTGAAGTAGCTTTTGCTTCCCAAGTTCTCTCTAGCTTCCATACATGAGAGAAAACTTACAACCTTTCATTTCCTAAGACTGGCTAATCTCACTTAGCATAATATTCTCTAGTTCCATTCATTTTCCTGTAAATGATATAATTTTGTTCTTCTTCATGGTTGAGTAAAATTGCATTGTTTGTTTATACCACAGTGTCACAATCCATTTGTCTGTTGATGAACTAGATAGGGTGGTTCCATAATTCAGCTATTGTGAATTGTGCTGCTCTAAACATGAGTACGCATGAGTCACTAGAATATTCTGACTTTAGTTTCTTTACCCAGGAGTGGTATAGCTTACCTCTTTATAGCCATTTACTCTATTTTAACTGCAGTTACCTTAGCACGAATTCATTTTATGTAACATATCTATTACTTTTGTTCTTTGCCTTGAAGCATCTGAGTAGTCTGATTTATTATCTATGCTGTAATCATTCAAGTAGTTGAAATCAAGTAATCTGCTTTCTTCCACTCTTGTCTTCTTTTCTTTGGCATAAACATCCCAAATCCTTCCAACTATCATATGTGAAAAGTTGCTTTATGCTGTGCATGCCATTTTGTCCTTCCCCCTTTTTTGTCCTCCCCCTTTTTTTGTGGTATTGGGGGTGGAACTCAGGGGCTTTCTATACCCTCAGGGACTACACCCTCAGTCCTATTTTTTATTTGGAAACAGGGTCTTGCTAAGTTGCTAATAGCATCACTAAGTTGATGAAGTGACTTCAAAAATGCAGCTCTACTGTCTCAGCCTCCCAAGTACTGGGATTATAGGTGTGTGCCAACATGTCTCTTGTAAAGTAGGGCACTCACACGTAGAGAGAACGTTTTACAACTTAGCAGAGAATATGTATAATCATGAACCTGTTAACCTAGCTATTATTAGTTTGTATACTTATGGTGCTAAATACTTTGAGCCTTTAACTGATAGGTGATATGGCTCCCTTTTGGGGGGCAATGAAATAAAACATAGATACATAAAAGAATGAAAATTTGTTGCTGCATCTTTCTGTTTGTTCACTTAAAGAGGAAGATTTCCAAGGGAACACTATTTTTTTTTTAAAAGAGGCAGTGAGCCAAATAAGTCTGGGAACTTCTACCTAATCTTTGCTTCTACCAATTCTATTATTATTAATAATAATTATATTATTATAGTACCTGAAATATATTGGGCACATATAGTATAATAGACTTTCTTAAGCACCTTATATGTAGGCTTTACTTAGTTCTTTTAACTCGAGGGTTTTTAATAGCAATATGCCCTTTTAACAGATGAGGAAATAATTTGCTTGTCTTCACAAAGCTAATGAGTGATGAAACCAGTAATGGCTATGATATGTTGGTAATAAACTCTTACTGATAACGAATTCTTAAGTTTTTATTGGGACTGATATTTTAGACCTTAAAATACTCTTTAGAATCTTGGTTTGCCTAACTTACTATAAATCTGTGTATTTTTACAAGATAACCAATATTTAACAACTTGATAGATCAATAAATTCACAGATTTAATTCTCTATGTGATGTTAACATGCATTTATATTACACCACCCAGAAGTTGCACTGAAATAACAGAAAACATACAAGAATAGTAAAAACAAATATTCCACAAATTGCCTGAAGGCAGGGGAGGTGTTTTTATTAATGTGCTTTTTATTGGTGCATTATAGTCTCACATCATAATGTAAATCAGGTTGACAGTGACATACGTGCACACAGCACTTGGTGTCCCCCTCCCCCTGAGGGGCAGTGTTTTGAGGCAACCAGGACAGGACTGGATTGGGGGAATAATATGAAGCATATGGATTCAGAATGACAGTGAGATCTTTTTTTGAGCGAAAGAGTCCTCATTCCCCATAGAAGCAAAACAGGATTACAAAAACAAAATTTTCTAAGGGAACTTCATAAAATCACAACAATGGAAGCTGAGGTGGGTCTATGGGCAGTCAGCTTGTAAAATAAAGCTCCGCAGAACCACAAATCTTAGCGGTTAGAGTAGCTGTCTCTAGACTGCCTCCAGAATAAATTGTGAATATCAGCTTTTCAAACAGTTATGTACAGATAGTCCCAGAACAGGCATTGGGCGTGAGAGTAGGGTGACTGTGGCCTGGTAGATTGCCACATATATGAATTTCCTACCAGATGCCAGTCTCTTCTCCCTGATCACCACAACCAATCCAAATCCTTGAACCAGAATATTCCATAAGCTACTAGGTCAACTACAATTTTCACTGAGGCTAGAAAATACATTTCAGCTACAAATACAAGCCAATCTAGCATCACATTGAGATTACAAGTATGAAGGTATGGCAGGAATTCTCAACTATTTAAGAAATTCACCTAAAATACAGGAAATACAGGACTTCTGTCAGAGAATTGAGTTAATATATGATATGACACAACACAAAAACAAAGACATGAATGTAACTATTATTTTAATAATTAAGAACAAGCTCATAGAAAAAATAAAGTTCTTAGGAATATAATAATTAGGATAATTAGGAATATTTAAAAAGTCCTTCAGTGGATGAGTTGATTAGCAATGAACACCAAATTGTTTAGGGAGGAGAAAGGGAAAAAGAGAAATATATAGGAAGAAAAATGTGTGGGTTAAAATAATCAAATATTAGTCCACTTCCTTCCTACCTATAAATGCCCTTTTTGTATCCAATGAATAAAACATCCATATTTTTAAAAAATAATGATGAAACAACTATGAAGATTTACCATAATAAAGCCACAAAGAAAATCATACCACAAAGGTATGATTCAGATTCAAAAGTTTAAAATCATACCTGCCAGAATGTTTGACTAAAATATTTAAAAAAAAACTAGAAATTAACAACAAAACCAATCTCAAAACATTTAGATACATTTTTGAGCAGGAGAAAAATTAAAACTAAAATTGCACATCAATTTAATATGTAGGACAGTAAGAGGATTATCACTCAAAAGGGGCACTGTAAGTACTTCTAGAAGGCATGCATCCTTTAACCCAGTGTGTGTGTAGACAGTGTTTTGTGATTATAAAGTAAATGAAGTTGAATTATTAGATTGTAGCAAGTCAATATCCTTGTGCAAAACTGGAAAGCCTTCAAAACTTTAAAAAGTTTAATTTTAAGTTTGGGTTACTCCTTTTTGGAGTGTACTTGAATAAAGAGATTTAAAAGTTGCAACTGGGCCTTGATCTCTAAATAATTTGAGCATATTTGAAAACTCTTAAAGCAATAAATTCTTCTCAATGTATTCTAAATTATTATGAAAAAATTATGTTTAGCAGTATTGTCAGTGCTTCAGGGATTAAAGAAAATGTGATGGAAATGTTGACTTCATTGCATATGTTAGCACCTCAGTTTTCGTCATCTTGTCAAAGTTTAATTTGAACATTAAGTATACTTTATATATTACTTAAAATATTTGTTTATAATAGAGTATTTTATATTAACATATAGTAAGAGGCTATGTAATACAAAAAGTTCTTAATTGGTTGAAATCAATAATTGATATTTTGGGAATTCCTACATCAATCTTGAAGTCATATGTTTTAAATTACTACTCATTTATAAATGATGGAAATTTTTTTTCTTTTCTAAGGATTCGGAAACATCTCACCACGCACAGAAGGTGGAAAAATATTCTGCATCATCTATGCCTTACTGGGAATTCCCCTCTTTGGTTTTCTGTTGGCTGGAGTTGGAGATCAACTAGGGACCATATTTGGAAAAGGAATTGCCAAAGTGGAAGATACATTTATTGTAAGTATGATAGACTTTTAACTACACACACACAGAACACACACACACACACACACACACACACACACACACACACATGTGCATGCATATGTATATGTATACATACATGGTTTAATTTAAAAATTAAATTTATTTAATTTATTTAAAAGATAAATGGTGGTATCTTTTCTACCACCTCAGGTATGGCTAGAAATTCAGTTACTAGAATTTCTATGTATCTCAACTAGCATGCAGCTCACTGTATTTTAGTTATTTAATACTCATCTGGATTAATAAATTATTGCACAAAAAAACAAAATATGTACAGAAAAAAAGGTAGGAATCCAACCAATCCTCCAGGTTTAAATTCTAGATGTACTTTTTCCTAGCTATATTCTCTCAAACTAGTTATTTTTCACCTCAAACATTCATTTTCTTATTTGTATATTGTGACTATTGGTACCATGAGGAATTACTCTGAGGGTTGGCAGCAGTACAAGTTAAACCTTAGCACAGGTAGCAAATGACTGACAATATTTTGTTTTCTAAAATATTGCTTGGTACCTTTGTTTATTGTTGGTGGCATTCCTAACTTGTATGGCTCCTTTGGGAAGGATGTCATAATTCGTAGTAAAAACAAAGAAGGTGATCATGTGACTTAACTCAGTAATGCTATCAATAAATATTTACTAAAGAATATAATTCACTAAAACCAAACATAGTATACATGAACATATTCAGGCTTGCATTGTATTTAATAGAAAAATTAATAAAAGAAAATGTTTTGTTGGAGTTTTAAGTAAATTTTAACAATACACCTGTGATTATAAGTTTGTATTCTTGAAGAAAATTATAGAAAAAGAAAATGGTTCTGTAAGAGGGTGGGATTACAAGTTATTTGTTACTACTAGTAGCACTATTACAAATAATGTTATATCATGTTCAGCAAAATATTTACATTTAACTCTATTAATGAAATAAAACTATTGAGTATTGTTTGTCAATTTAAATTACTGTTGCAATTTTAGCATTAGTCATGCTTCTGATCAAAGCTTCCAACTAACATTATTCATGCTTAAGACAAAATTTAGCTCAAACATTTTTACTATTAGAGTGTAATAAGACAGATTTATTCCAAAATAGGAGGTTTTTTTAAAGCATTATATAGATATTAAAAGTATCTTTCATTTTTATCAATCAAGAGGACAGATTAGTGGCATGAACTTGATGCTAAATTGTTCATTCATTTACTCAACAAATTTTGCCTACTAGATTCTGAGAAGTATTTTTCATGTTGCATATATGTCAGTGTATTAAAAGATTCATGCCCTTATGGTAATATCATTCCAGTGATCTTGATTCAGCATTTGGTACTAACCACTGATATAAAACCTTTCTGAACATGAACTTGTTTAACTCTCTCCTATAATAAAAAGATGGTGGACTAGAGAGACTCCTATGATCTCTTTCTATTCTATGATTTTATAGGTCTTTATTTCTAAAATATTCTCACACTCTAACAGTGATTTTCACTTGGTGTGCGATATGACCTCTAATTTTTACTACATATAGGACATACACATAAGCTATATATATCCAACTTCATTTAATATATTATCCTATGAATATTTCTTATTGGAGGAGGTATAAAAATTTGTGTGCTCCGATGATGCTGTGGCAGTATGTTGTTGAAGACTTTTGCTTGCTGCAAGTCCTATAGCTTTCTTGTAGTAAATTTAAAGGCTAAGCAACATAAGAGCTTGTTCCATACCTGTCTCATTTAACTGCATATTTTGTTGTATTATAATCCAGTCAGTTGAATTAATTTCATAACTAAGGCTAACCAGTTCTCAATGATAAATATGTGATCCTTGTTTCAGCTTTCTCTATTGCATATTTCTAGATTATTTTGGGCCCACAAACAGTTGCATGCCTATAGAGTAGAAATAATTCAAAAGCAGTTCAGGCAAACAAATGATGCAAATATGAAATCAAATTTTCAGAGCAAATTTAATATATTTCTGAAAATATTTAACCAGTTGCAAAGCTATGTAAAGGTAAAATATCATTGTTATTACCATTGGTTGTTTTGATTTATGTATGTTGTACCTGATCTTCATAAGCAAAGACAAGTAAAAACTAAGTATAGAGGGAATGAAGTAATAGGCTCAGTTGCTGATAACAGTGTCTAGATTAGCTTCGTGGGCATGCCAATAATCAATCAATCAATCATCTCTCTGTGTGTCTCTCTCTAGAAGTGGAATGTGAGTCAGACCAAGATTCGCATCATCTCTACCATCATATTTATACTGTTTGGCTGTGTTCTCTTTGTGGCTCTGCCCGCCATCATATTCAAGCACATAGAAGGCTGGAGTGCCCTGGATGCGATTTATTTTGTGGTTATCACCCTAACAACCATTGGATTTGGTGACTACGTAGCAGGTGAGGTAACCCTGGCACTGCTATCACTCCCCTATGCCATGTTGTCCTTTAGTTAGATTTTCACTTGGATTTGTAATGAAGCACAGTGGCTATGTGAGTCTACTAAGGCCGCCATACCAAAACCTGGGTGGCTTTAAACAGAAAATACTTCTCTAACAGAAACTAATCCTTCTGAGACTCTGGGTGAAATTTGCCAGTGTCCTTTCCTATTTTATGGTGATTCTCAGTCTTTAGCAATCCTTAGCTAGTAAATTCATCACCACCACCCTTGCCTCCTCATCTCATGGCTGGTGTTCTCCTGTGTCTCTCCTCTATGTTCAAACTCCCCTCTTCTATAAGAATGCCAGCCAAATTGGGTTACGAGCCCATCCTACTCCACTATGAGTTCATCTTAACTGATTACATCTGTGAGGACCTTATTTCCATATAAGGTTACCTTCTTAGGTACTAGGGGTTGGTACTTCAACATACCTTTTGGAATACACAGTTCAATGAGTAATAATAGCAAAGATTGCATGACACTGGTAAACTAAAGGATGGGGTTGAACATTTATTTTTCATTCTTCTGAAAGAAGTGTAAATTGTTGGTTGTTCAAATTTTTATGTTTCTACCCTAATTTCAGAAACCACATATCTGTCTCTTGAATTTCTTTCCAGTGTTACCAGAATTCAAGTTCAAATGACCTTTGCTCTTTCTACTTAGACCCTTTCTTGCCTTAATTTTTAAAATAGCTACACATTTAAGAAGACACTCTTGGATACTTAAAACCTCCTTTCCTCTGCAGTATTTACTCATTTAATTTTCAGTTCTTAGTTTGACCTTACCTGAAGCAGATCACACAGTGTCAACAGTTTTCTATTCATTGATTTGGTTTTTTTTGTATAGATGTTATTTCAACTGCCATTTGCTTTATTGTTGTATTGTTTAATATCACTTCCTTAGCAGTTCAATTCTCACTTTCCTAGTTTTATCATTCAATAGTATTGTTGTAATTCTTGTTTTAAATAAGTTATAAAATTGATGTTGAAAGTAAGTGTGTTAATGGTCCATTATGGATCATTTTGACCAGTTTCCTCAAAATAGAACTCATTCTTTAAAAAAAATCCAGTTTGAAATTCTTTAAAAAAATCCAGTTTGAAGTTTTAGTAGGAAGATGTTATTAAATGTCCCAGAATAAGCTCTTTAGCTCAACTTAATTTTAAGAGGGTTTTATTCTTTCTAGTGGTTTGCTATTCTTCCTTTTCCTAAATGCCTTACCTAAATGTTTTCAAAAAAGAAAATATGTTCCACAGTTCTATCAGATTTCAGGGAGGGCTGATTGTTCATCTATTTCTGTTGATCAGTTAGTTAAGAGTTTAACCTGGCAAAGTTCTTCCTTGTGGAAAATGTATCAGGTCCTTGAAGACTGGGGATGTTTTCATGAGCAAAGCTTTGCTTTAGGTCAGAAATCGCACAGGCACGTTTCTGTACAAAATAGAGGGGGTGGGGAAGGAGGGCACAGCAATTCACTGCAGAACTTTTAGTTTATAATTAGCAACATGAAGAGAAGAATACCAGGCATTTTAAATACCATATAAGAAGACAAGCTTCTGTTCTAAAATACCCATTTTTTCCTACCTCTCCTTGAAGATATATAATTGGCATAAGAAGCAGAGAGTATGTTAATATAAAGCCAGTAAGATAGTGATGACAATAGAATGTGTACTTGTGGTTCATTAATCTTAGGCTACCTGATTCTTCTGTAAATGTACTCTACAAGGTCTGATAGCTATTGTGGAATATATAGGTATTATGTGATGAGCCTCATATTTTCAGGCCAGTGGCTCATATGGCAGGTGTTATTTTAAACTACCGACAGACTGTGTCAATCCAGTATATGGCCCTTGTGGTCTGACACTCTCTATAAAAGCAAAAATTACAAATAAAAAATGTGGGTGGAATCCTAAAATAATATATTTATGGCCACTATACAAACTAGCTTAGTTGGAAAAGAGCAGATATTTTTACTTTATTGTGTTGTAGAAGATGACAACAATTGTTTAAACTCACCTTAGGAAATCAACATTTTGAATTGACTCGTTCATGTGGCTCTATTAGAGGCCGCTCTCAACTGCCCACGGAGAGGAGCTCAATGGAAATATCTCATAGGTCTACGGAGGAACCCTGAATTGAGAGTCACAGTGTCACAGAAAAAATAGGATGGCAAAATGATACTCGTGTGCCACTAACCATAATCTAGCAAGCAATTTTATTGTTACTAGGATTTTATGATATTGTACCCTTCATTAGATGCATTGCTTTCATTTTATTTTTACTTTATAGAGAAAAAAAAAA
>PVLC010032555.1:0-17772 GCA_004027655.1 Graphiurus murinus
CTTTAGGGTATTTTTCATACGTTTTCTGGCTGTTCAGTACTTTTTTTGTGTGGTACTGGGTATGGAACCGAGGGGCATTCTACATTCAAGTTACACCCTCAGCCCTATTTTATTCTTTTATTTTTATACAGGGTCACACTAGGTTGAAGAGGAACTCAATAAGTTGCTGAGGCTGGCCAAAAACCTGTGATCCTCCTGTTTCAGTCTCCCAAGTACTGGGATTACAAATGTAAGCCACTGTGCCCAGCTTGCTCAGTATTTCTTGATGCCCATGTTCATCCTTATTTTCATTCTTAACCATCATAGAATCCAGAAGATCCAAATATTTAATGAGGACCCACTATAGGTTAAAGTCTAGGTCTAGATCTAGGACCAACACTTTAGCAAGAAATTTTCTCTCATATTTTTTTTCTGTATAAGTCAGAAACATGATTATTTATAATTTCTAAGGAACTTATTTTGCTAGTAAAAGTATCTAAATTTCAATACCAGCAGAAGCACAAGTTTGGATTCTGACATCCTCACACTCCAGTAGCACTAGTGGTAACAGTGGAGTGGTGATAATATTTTGGTATTTTTGATACTGAGGATTGAACAGAGGGGCATTCTACCTCTGAGCTACACCCCCAGCTCTGTTTTATTTTTTTGTTTTGAAACAGGATCTTACTAAGTTGTTGAGGCTGGCCTCAAACTTGTGATCCTCCCGCCTCAGTCTCACAAGTACTGGGATTACAGGGGTGCATCATCAATCCTCGCTTGTGATGACGCTTTTGTCTGGTGACTGAGTGGCCTCAGGGGCTCAAGTCAGTTTCTCATCAAGCCAAATACACACTATCATTCTGAACACATACCTGGGAGTTAAACTTCCTGTTTAGTCAGAACCAATATATTTTATTAAATTTAACCTCTGAAATCTATACAAAGTGGAGGCAGATGTAAAGAGAAGCAACAGACCCCTGGGTACTGTTAAAAATCTGGATTTTTTCAAGAGAAAATTCTTATATGGATTAAATTTAACAGATTTTGAGAAAAACATATTCATGGATTGAGCAGCACTTAGAACAAGAAGAGGTTCAAAGAGCTCTACTCTACATTATCTTCAATGTGTATTCATGGGAAGAAAATTGAACTGCAATACAGAAACAGCTTGCTTATTCGAGGTTCAGAGTTATCTTTTTTGGTCATGGTCTAATCAGTGGCAGCCCATGATTGACTAAAACTTTGGTGCTGGGAGGCTGAAAATCAACTACCTGTTATAAGAATACACAATTTGCTTATGTACTAGGCTATTGTTCACTGCATAGGGACTCAAGGTTCACAGGCAGCATTTGGCCAAATTTAATTTATTTTAGTTTTCTACCCTGGTTTAGAATCCTGTCATTTTAAAACATAATTAAAGTATGTGATTCATGACAGCTCATGGCATTCATTGGCAAAGTAACTAAACTGCCATGTGTAGGTAGCTGGAATAAAATCCAAGTAAAGCCATTTCCATGGAAACTTATAAAAGACATAAGGAAACCAAGGAACATATGATGAGCTGTTGCCTTTATACTGGACAGCTTAAAGAATGAGAAGGGATAGCTCACAGTTCTCATTTCTCAGTTCCAAGTAAAAGATAGTTATATAGTTACTATGATACATTACATCTTTAGGGATGATATACTGAAAAGCTGAAATCAGAATTTGATCCTGTGCATTTATGAATTAAAATATGCACTGAACTCTAAACCTCAGTATAGTAGCAAAATATTAAAGCACTAGAGCTAGCCTCCTCTGAGTCAACTATAGTTCACTATTATCTAGCTTTGTAATTTAGAGTAACTTAACATCACTGGACTTCGTTTTTCTCATGTGATTAAGAATGTCTGCTTTATAAAGTATTGTAAGGAGTAAATTAATTAATATATGTGAATGCTCAAAACAGAGTCTAAAATGGATTAGACATACATCACTTATGATGGGGTAATGGCCTAATAAACACTGATAAATTGAAAATATCATAAGTAGAAATGCATGTATATGCCTAATCTACTGAACACCATAGCTTAGTAATAGAGTACACTGTAGACTTCTGATTATTTCCTTTGTGACCTCATGACTGGCAGCTATGACTTATTGCCATTGACCAGGATTGTCAGAGAGTATCAAACTGAACATTACTCGCCCAGGAAAAGATCAAAATTCAAGATCTAGAGTACAGTTTCTATCAAATGAGTATCAAATTTTGCACCACTAAATATTAAAAAAATTGCATGTCAAATGATTGTATGTCAGAGATGGACTGTATTTACTGAATTAAAAGCAAACTTATTAGTTATAGGAATTATTGTCACATGTTAAATATAGGAGTCAATAAAGTATATGAAATAATACTAAAATGAAAGCAAAAATTGTTTTATTGGGGCTACTAGATTTCTGGTGTATTTCCCAAAACCATTGATCACATTCCTTCCTTGTCATCAAAACCAACCTGTTCTTCCCAAGTTCTCACAAATCTGTTCCTCCCTCTCTCAAAAACTCTATAACAAGGCCTGGAATTGTCAAATCTCCTGCACATCTCCACTAATTCATACCTTATTATTTTTCCATATCTCTAATGAAGCTGAGAACCCTAGCATTCCCCAGGAGTCCAATTATAAAGTTAAGCTGGGAGAAAAAAAATGAAAGTATCACAAACTTTGTTAATTTATATTGGAAAAAAATCCATGAATGATATTTGTGACTATGGATTCTAAGAGTATTGAACCAAGGAAAAGAAATATACTTCTAATAGAGGCTATGTTTTGAAGAACACATTTTTTCAAGAATTATAAATTTAATGTTCTAACTAAAGAAAATGGGAATCATTCTGTTTTTTTGTTTTTTGGTTTTTTTGCCTGTTGGCTGAGCATTGGAATCAAAGTTATCCCTCATTACATAAGAATATGATATAAAAAATTCTTTGGTCTAATGCAATGGGATAAATAGAAAATAAAAACTTTATATTTATGATTTTTGAAATCAATTTAAGATATGCAATCTATTCCCACCTAGGTCCTTTCTAATGTCCCCAGAGATGGTTCATGAAGTATTGTTTTTATCAAACAATCAAGAATTACATTTTTGATGAGAATAAAAATATTATTAAAACATATTTCTTTGAAAGTCTGAAATGTTAGAAGCAGATTCTACTATTTAGACAGATTTTCCTAATTTAGTTTGATTTAGGATGATGAAACCACTAGGTTACAAATACTAAACACCTTTACTTAAATGCAAAAACAATTGATTATATGGTTCTGAGATTGAAGAAATAGGCAACTTACTGAAATCTAATTTGGATTGTAAATTTGTAAACAGTTCTATAAAACATAATAAACAAATATGTAATCATATTTGCAACATGATTACAAATACAGAATCATGATGCATGGTAAAGAGAATAAAAAAATAACAAAATTCCCCTTTTTCCATCTACTTCCAACACAAATGGACCTTGAATTTACTTCTTCTCATGGCTATAAATGTAATAAATTCAGAATATAAGCAGTATCACCAGACAATCCTGTTTATAGTTTTAAAAAATTACTAAACTGCCTATCACATTATGCTTGGGGAGCAGCAGGGGGCAATTAAAAAATAAATGCATCATGCAAACCTGGGTGAAGCCAAACCTTTCTTTGTTTTTTCCTGGACTTGAAGATTCTTTTTTTTTTTTTTCCCTCTCTGTGGTACTGGGAATCAGACCCAGCACTCTACACAAGCTAGACAAGTTCTCTTCCACTGAACTGCCCCCCTGCCCTTTTACAATTTTATCTTGAGACAAAGTCCAAGTTTCTGAATTTCATGATTTCTTTCTTATATTTTTGGTTTCTGCTTTCTTCCATTGGTTGATGGAGGTAACTGTTGCTTGAAGCCTATCATTGTTATTTACCATTTTCATCAAGCTATAGCAAAATATTTCTATTTTTGGGGGTATTTTTTAAAGTTCCCTTTTCCTTGTAGAATCTTTGTATTGTCATATTTCTGAACATTTGCCATTGGAAGAAGTGTACATTCCTTCTATTATTTATTTGTTTGTAGGATTTTCAGATAATGTCATTAGTTACCATTCACTATGTCACTTGTAGTTTTTCTTTTACCCCAAGATTTTGAGGATAAACATGTTTATCTTTTATTCTCATTGATCAAATAAGATAGAAGCTCTTCTATCCTTCTGATGTAGAGAGGGGTTTATTCTAAATAAACCCCTGTCTATGATTCTATACCTCCTGTTTTTAAGAAGAAAACTGGGTCCAGAAAAGTGCCTGTTACTATATGCTGTGCTTTCCCTTTCCTAAACAAAATGGGTTCACTTTAGAGAATGTCATACATCAGGAAGGCTTTGTCTGGTGACTTTTCGATTTACAGCTATAGTCTTTCCTGTTTCCTAGAGCAATTAGTAATATGTGAGCCCCAGTGCATTTGGCTGAAATTCTAACTTTTAATGTGTTTCTTTTGGGTATTTAGTACTGTTCTAATTTACTTATCAAGCATCACTTTCTTTAGGTATGTTCTTTTTGATTTATAAGTACTTAGTATTTATTTCAGTTATTTCTACTGTTAACCATCCAAAAAGAAAATGACCAATGTAGCTATGTTAATTATCTTGTGGTTTTTTTTTCTGGTAATCACTTTTTGGCTTGAATCCCTTCTTAAAGTGTATACAACTTTTATATAACTATAAAATCAATCTTTTTCTTACTTAAGTCCTTTATTTATTTATTTATTTATTTATTTATTTATTTATTTCGGTATTGGGGATTGAACTCAGGGGCATTCTACCTCAGAGCTATACCCCCAGCCCTACATTTTTTATTCTTTATTTTGAAACCGAGTCTCACTAAGTTGCGGAGTGCCTCACTAGGTAGCTGAGGCTGGCCGAGAACCCGGATCCTCCGATCTCAGCCTCCCGAATGCTAGGATTACAAGAGTCCGTCACCACGCCCGGCGTGGTCCTTTATTTGCTACTAAATGTTTAGCTGTTTTGCATCACAGACACTTTGAAAACACACTTAAGATCTCATCTTTTTTTTTTTTTTCTCTCTCTCTCTTTGAAGTACTAGGGAGTGAAATCAGAGCCTTGTACATGCTAGGCAAATGCTTAGCTATATTCTCATTCCATTCCATTCTATCCTGTTTTGAAACAAGGTCTTGCTAAAGTACCCGGGCTGTCCACCTCAAACTTGAGATCCTCCTCCTTCAGCCTCCCAAGTAGCTATGGTTACAGGTGTGTGCCACCTGCCATCATTTTAGTTGCAGTTAATTTTATTTTATGTTCCTTACACAAATGTTTTATATTTAGTCAGTGTATCATTATATTAATAAATTATCTATTCAAAATTAGTGTCAGAGATTGGTGATTGCTAGAGATTCAATTTCTATTTCATATAGTTACAGAACACTAACATTATAGTTGGGTGTATGGTCAACTGGAAAGTGGACCATATACTGTGACCTCCATCCCTATAGATAATTGTGATCTTCCGAATATAATCTAGCTAATTGGTGTGAGAGCTGTATCTTTAAAGAAAAGGAGAAGGAGAAATGCCCTTGTTTTGGTTTTTTTTGTTTGTTTGTTTTTCTTGGTCCTACTACTTGGAACATTGGTGTGATGTTTGCAGAACTTATTTTTTTAAGAGTATCATATACTAGTCTAGAAGATTAACAAAGAAGTACACTAACTCTTTAGCAACTATGCAACTTCAACATTAAACTTCAACAGCTTGCTCTTACATTATAGTGATCTATAAGGTCAGGAGAACATTTCTGAACTCCTGCCTCATAGAATTAATAAAGATATTATAGAATCCAAAAGTCATCAGAAAGCATTACTTATCTGATGGTTGTGAGATTATGTTCATGTTTTACTACCAGGTCAGGATTAAGACCAGGAGAAAACATTGAAACATTCTCTTTCGATTCAAAATTTTTAAAAATGCCCAAAAGTTCAGTAATCAAGTGATATTTAATGAAGCAGATAAAATGTCTAAATGCAACATAGTTATGAACAAAATATAAGATCTGTAAGTAGTGTTGTTAACTTTTTTATTACTTGGAATTATTATGCATTACAAATAATCATTTCAATAATCTCATAATTCTGGAAATATGAGAGGTGACAATGACTACAGATTGGATTGGGTAATTTGAGGGTTTTACAAGTAATAATGTTTATGAACTGTGGAGACTTAATTTGCTTTTTCTTCTTGGGCCAAAATATGAAAGACATTTTGCTAAGTATGCATATGCATTTCTCCTTTTGCAACTTGTCTGGATACTGTCTTCCTTCTCACACCAGGCCTGTGGGGGGCAATGCTTTGCAGTATCTATTTGTTTTTGTTTTGTTTTTTGTCCTCTTTAATGAAAGGGAACTCTTTTTATCTCATTTATCCACCTTCCACCCCTTGCCTCACTCAATTCCTGTATGATTCTACCTGCTCCTAGAATGTGAACAAAGCAGAGGTGCTGTCAGCCATGATCACTGCAGAGCCTTCTGATTCTGTTCATCTGTTGATTATGTTTGCCATTTTACCTTCTATTTATATATATTTTATGAATCACTTCTGCATATTTAGAAAGGAGGGGATATATGAGAAGTGAAGACTTTTTGTTTGTATGTAGTAGTGGGGGTTGAATCCAGGAGCATCATACCTCCAAGCTACACCTCCAGCCCTATTTTTTATTCTTTATTGTGAAACAGGGTCTCACTAATTTGTGGAGGGCCTCACTAAGTAGCTGAGGCTGGCTTCAAATGTGCAATCCTCCTTGTCTCAGCCTTTCAAGTACTGGGATTACAAGCGTGCTCCAGCATGTCAGATGTCAGGCTATGGACTTATTGAGTAACCTTTAACAATCTTACACACACACACACACACACACACATACACACACACACACACAGTTGTTTTTTCTGTGCTGGAGTCAAACCTAGGGCACTACACATATCAAGGACATGTTCTACCACTAACATACACTCTCAGCTCTTGATTTTGATATTTGTAACACATGATGAAACTGAAGCCTAGAGTTTTTATGATAGAGATGCCACTGGTGATGTTCTGTCACATCTTTTACTTCCAAAATATGTTTCTTTAAGGTTTCTACTTGAGGAAAAGTACAATTAGTTTTAACTAATTAGAAAATACTAATACATCATACTAAGGTATGCACATCTAGGGCAATTTATAATTACATATCTTACTGTCATATTATCAAAATTGAAATACCTTTGCAAAGTTATTTTTCCCCTTGTGCATGTTGATTTAATTATGGAGATCTATAAAAGAAAATGTTATTTATTAGGTGTACATTTCTTTTTACTCTCTTCCCACAGTGTGATTCCTACAGTTAAATAGCACTGGCATAAAATTTCTGCTATAAGAAACTATTCATTTCTCTTGTTCCTTTCTCGGTTTGTTATAAGAAATGGAAAATAGTTGCTTCCATTTAAAATATTTTCCCTAAGTTGCAAAAGCTTAAAATTGCCAGTGATTGTCTTAGATAAGTCTTAAATTAATATTCAACAGCTCATTAGATGCAAAGTAGTTTGAATCATATATCATGCAAGCACATCTTTGAAAACCTTTAATATAAGCTTATGGAAAAATCTAGTTATCCTTCTAGTTTTTATTGGGAAAATACAATTTCGGAAGAAATAAGGCAATTTCTATGTAATACATTATGTGGTGTGGAAATATTATTTTTTGTCCAGCTTATATCTATCTATACATTTTTTTAAAGATACAGAGGATTGCCTAAGTCCATATACAGTAAATTTTGCCATTTCCTATATGGATAATTAACGCAAAGTTAGGGGAAGCTTCATAGTAACCAAACAAAATATTTACATTACTATTTTCTACTGTATCATAATATCTGTGAACTTCATGAAAATGCTTCAGCACTGACAGTGATATTGTGTGTTTCATAGGTTAAACTAGGACCAAATTGCTCTCAGCATTCAAAGAAAAATAATTTTTATTGTTGCACATACATCAACCTGCTACAAACATGCATGCACACATCCCTTGATGTATAACTACAATCCACTGATAAAAGTGTAAAATCAATAAATCCTACTTGGTTTCTAATTGTTCAAACAGCAAAATAAAGCTTTACAAACGATTCATAAGAAAAAATTACAAAACTGTATATACCATATGATTGAATATTTATGTATGAATGTATAATCCTAGGAGTTAGAGGGAAAATGAGTAGGTATTAGAAAACTATACACAAAATCATGTGATTATGTGATACTTCTTTAGGGATCTATTATATAATTTTCTTTGTTTTTGCTTATATATTTTTTAAAATATTTTTCCAGTTGAATATGTAAAAGACAGAATGTTTCACTAACAAAATCATAAAAAAGAAAGAAAAATAGCTTCCTATTAATGACCCACATTCCACAAGGTATTGTTAAGATGAGATTCTATTTTGTCTACTTTTACCAGCATTTTCTTAGTCAGTATATATAATATGAGGAATAGATTACATTGATACCAATAGAGAGTAGACTGTATTCAGTGTTAGGAATGAGTCCTCACTGATAAGTACAGTAAAAAGAAAAATGAAAAATAAGTAACTATTTTAGAGATTCCCACTGTCTTTACCTTTATAGGCTACACAATAGTAAGACCTATAGTTATCACTTTTATAAATGACAGCCTAGGTTACCTCTCTAAATTGCCCTGTGTCAGTCTTGAAAATGAAGATTTAAGATTCCTGTTTCTTCTTTTGTTTCTGCTTTGTTTTTAATTGTGTATATTCAAGGAATACAATATGTTATTTTGATAATATATATACATGGTGAAATGACTACTACAGATAAGTAAATTAACATATCAATTTCCACAAGTACTCCTTTTATTTTTGGTGTTAAAGCACCTAAAACTACTTTCTTAGCAAAATTCCAGTATGCAATATTATTAACTTGAATTGTACTGTAGATTAGGACTCTAAATTTACTCATTCTATATAACTGCATGTCTGTACTCTTTGACTTACTTCTCCCTCTCTCTTCCCCCTCCCTGCTCTATCTCTGGTAATCACATTTCTGGAATTATTTTGTGTTTTCTTTCTTTTTGCTTTTGTTTTATTTTTTAAAAACTTATTTTAGTGATTCCACTTATTAATGAGATAGCTTTGCATTTTTTTCCTTGGGTGTCAGCATTATTTTCTTTAGCATAATGTGCTTTGGATTTATCGATAGCTGCAAAGGCAGTGTTTCCTTCTTAACAGGTGCATGTATCCAATTGCATTTATAAGTCACATTTTCTTCATCTCTAAAGGAACATTGAGGTACTTTATCATTGTAAATAATGTTTCCATGAACATGGGAGCACAAATATCACTTCTGTATACTGATTTCATTACTTTTAGATATATACCCAAACATAGGACTACTAGGTAATACAGAAGTTATTTTTCTTATTTTTTAAAAAGACTCAATGTTTTTTTCCACAATGGCTGTATTAATTTACACCACCACCAGTATTGTACTAAGGTTCCCTTTTCTCTACATCTTTTCTAGCACTTGTTAATTTTTGATGCTTGATTAATAGCCATCCTAGAAAGTGTGGAAATAATAAAATATTTGAGAGTAAATTTATCAGAAGTGAATGCTATATACATTTGAAACTATAATATATTAATGGAATAAATTGAAAAATATACAAGTAAATAGATATTGTGTGTGCACAGATAGAAATAATTAATATGATAAAATATCCAAGTCACCTAGTAATACACAGATTCAATGCTACTACTTCATGGAATTAGAAAAAAATTCTAAAATTAATATGAAATTATTAAACAACTCCAAATAGCCAAAACAATCTTGAAAAAGAAAAACAAAGTTGTAAATGTCACTATTCCTGTTTTAAATTATTTTCTAAAGCTATAGCAATTAAAACAGAATGACACTAGCATAAATATAGACACATAGAACAATGGGACAGAATAGAAAGCTCAGAAATAAACCAAGGTGTAGATTTCCAAGAAATTTTCTATAAGGAAACCAAGAAGAAACAATGAAAAAAGCATAATTTCTTCAATAAGTTTTTCTGGGAAAATGAAAACTCAAATTATACTCTTAAGGTTACATATAGAATATCCCTGAAGAGGTCATGTATTAATGTTCCAAGTTGATGTAATAAAGTAATGAGGGTTGTAATCTCATCAGTGTATAAATCCATTGTAATGGGTTTACTGGGCAGTAAGATAGGAAGGTGGAATGTGTGGCTAGAGAAGGTGGATCCCTGGGTTATGACTTTAAGGACTGTGCTTATGCCCTTGAGTTCCCTTTCTTATTTTGCTTGCTCTCTTGCTTCAGGCCTCAAGCATATGAGAGGGAAGAGCCCTTGCTCTATCCCTCTCTCTGCTCCCAGCCACTATGCCCTGAGATCTGCAGACACTGGCCTTAAATGGACAAAATCAGAAATATTTTTTTAAAAATGAGCAAACAAATCTTCCTTTTGCTAAGTTGTGTGGTCAGTTTATTTGGATTATAGCAGTGGGAATTTTTATGAAGAAAGAAATTGGTATTAAAGAAGTGGGGTCACTGCTATATTTAAGTCTGACCATGTCTTCTTTGAGTCTTTGGAACTGGTTTGTGAGAGGAAGTTGTAAAGTCCAGGATGCTGATAAAAAAGCAAATGGTATAGACTGTGCTTAGGAGAGTTTTGAGGAAAAGAAGACCCCATAGGAAAGTGGAGTAGAGGCCACTTGCATTAACACTTTGGCAAGGAGCTTATCCACATTTTCCTGTGTCCTGAAACTTTGTGTGGGGCCAAATTTAAAGACAATGGGCTTAATAAAATGTCAGAGGACATCTTAGAACACCAAAGTATCAAAGTATCCAAACTGCATTAGGGATATTGATGTCTGCATTCATCCAATTGTACAGTGAATTTCTGAAGCAGAAAGCAAAGCAGAGAGGCTTTATTGATTTGCAGTTTGGCCAGAATGGCTAGGGCCCAAAGAGATATTGGCTTTGCTAGAACAAAAGGGGTCTTGAAGTCTTCCCCCCAGATTTCAAAGGAAGGCTGGGAAGCCAGGAAATATGTAGTAGGGTCAGAATCACTGCAAGCCTACCCAAAAGACAATTTGTGAAGATATGAGGGTAAATCCCAGGTTGCAGGAGAACCTTGAGATTTATAAATGCCAGAAATGTTTCTAGAGTGATCTGTAGGAAAGACTGCAAGCTGCAAGCCATGGAATCAGACAGGAAGAGAAAGTATGATGCCCATTGCAATCAGTTAGGTCACAGGAATGGGGGTAAGAGCTGCAAAGTCCCTTTGAAGATTGTATCTCACCACCATGTACCCCAGATGCCAGAAATGGAGCTGCAGGACTAAATGCTTGCCTTGCTGGATTTAAATCATGTTTTGGACCCATTTCTCCTATGTCCTGTTCTTCCCTTTTAGAATGCAAATGTTTATACTGTGTCATTGTACACTGACTGCATGCTTTCTATTTTCTTTTACAGGGGTTCACAGCCAAAAGTTCACTTTGTATCTCAGAGGAGACTTTGGGACTTTTGAGTGTTGCTGGAACTATTGAGATTATAGAAACTCTTGGATATGGACTATATGTATTTTGCATTCTGAAATGGGCATGAGTTCTTCAGGGACCAGTGGTGGAATGTTATGTTTAGATAAATAATGTTTCCTGAGGAACTTATGTGTTAATGTTCAGAGTTGATGTGATTAAAACACAAGACTAATCTTATCATTGCATAAATCCACTGTGATGGGTTTACTGGGTGATAATGTAGGCAGGTGGGATATTTCTGGAGGAGGTAGGTCCCTGGGGATATGGCTTAAGGACTGTGCTTTTGTCTTTGAATCATCTTGTTTGCTGTCTCTCTTTCTCCAAGCCTCCATGATGTGAGAAGCAGAGCCTTTGTGTTCTCTCTCTCTTCCTCACACCCTACCACCACCACTCCCTAAGATCTGCAGATCCTGGCCCCTCAAGGACTGAACCCCAAAGACATAAAAACCAAGAGAAAATAAATCTCCCTTCTATAAGTAATGTGATCAGTTGTTTTGGTTTATACCATGAAAATGCTAACCAAAACATACCTATGCACAAATCCAACATTAAAGAGAATAAAAACCTAAACAAAAGGGTTGAAATTGTAAAACTTCTAGACACCAACATTGAAAACTCTACTTGTTATTGAACTTACTATTTATTTCCTATCACACCAGAACCTGAGGCAACAAAAGCAAAATTAGACAAGTGGGATTGCATCAAACTAAGAAAAAAAAAGGTGCTTGCAAACATAGTAATATAAACAGTAAAAAAGTTAAGGCAATTAAAATCCAAAACATAAATAGCTCATGTAACTCAATATCAAAAAATATAAATAGATAAATAACACAATGTAAAAATGTCCAAATGACCTAAGTAGACATTTCTCCAATAAATGAGGCATAAAAATGCCAAGAGGTATCTGAAAATCATTAATCATCATAAAAATGTGAATAAAAACCACAATGAGCTTCCCTCTCATGCTTTCTAGGTGCCCAATTCTTCCTAAGAGATTAACCTTGCCTTTGGATTTTTGGTATACATGCCTGAGTGAACATATACATTAGTAGTTGTCTATTTAAACAACTAAAAGAGAAGGGGCTTTGGACTTTCTTGAGGTTAGTGAAGAGATGCATGACATGTTTCAATGTTTGACTGCTGTCAAGCATTTAGTTAATTAATGCATGATATGACAGAATAATATGAGACTCACTTTCAAAAAATTAATGAATAATTTTTGAAGGGAGGTAACTAATATAAATGATTCCAAATTTTGTATGCCTACAATTACTAGAAAAAAAGCAAAATAATGCAAATCCATATTGACTTAGTTCACAGCACACCAACAGTTACTTGACAAATGTTTCTCATTATTTACCTTCTGTAAGATAGACTAAGAAAATCGCAAGAGAGACAAATTTGATGAAGATTTACTAAATGAAAGTAAACATTCTTAAGCCTTTATCATGAAAATAAATGTATTATATTTATCTCTAGTCATATGTATGTGTATATTATTTTAGTATTTCCTTAATACTAAACAAAACAATTAGCTAATATAATGCAGATACATAAACCATTCATTACCATATCACAATCTTTATTCAGTAATAATGAGCTGTAATGATAATTTCAAGATTTCATGGCCAATCTTTCTTACATGCTTTAAACTGTACTTTAACATATATTCATAAACAATTGATAACAAAAGCCCATTCTTTAAAAAAATAAGAATTTCCTGATATGCTAAATATTTAGAAATTTAAAATCTTGACAAAATTGTATTCGCTGCTTCAGTCTCATTTGAATGTGTAAGTTCTGTTATTCTTGCTATTTGATTTGATCTATCCTCTTCTTCATCCTCATTATTCAAGAGCTTATCAATTTGACATATAATCATTACCCTAATCTAACTAGTAAGTACAAAATCTTTGCACAGTGCTTTGCATTTAATGAACACTTAGAAATATTATGTGAATTCTATTAAAATTCAAATGTTGGTAGCAATGCAAAATTTTAGCTTTTTTATAGCAAAAATGTAAGAACATCTTTAGTCTACTTTCTTATTACTGCCTCAATAGTTTTTCATGTCATTAAAAAATGAAAAATATATTTGAGGACTTGTGTAGACAGTTTACTTATGGACACAATTTCAATGGAATCCTCCCAAATTAAGCTTCATTCTTTAATGCAATCTCATTAGCTACATACAAAGTATTTGATGGAAATGTACTAAGTAAAGGAGACAAAAACAAGAGTGTAAATGAGATTGGAATTAGTCCCTGCCTGTACAAATTCTACCTATTGAATATATGAAGTTAAAATATTTAAGATGACAGTTCTTTATCTAAATGGTTATATCTGTGTTTTAAGTGTAATTCATATAAAGCATAAGGGCAGCATTTGGCAAAAAGTTCAGTCCTTAGAACTCATTATTTGTTTTCTAGACATTTTACTGTTTCATTAAAACTTTTACTTATCTACGTATTTAATTTTGTCCCTGACTGAAAAGTCCCTGAGGCTATGCCATGAGCAGAAAAAGTTTTGATAGTGTGAAAGAAATGTTGTCTTTACTGAGGTATAATTTTCACACTTCAAACTAAACCAATTTAGTACAAAATTCTAATTTTTGACAAATTCTCATGTTTGCTATAATCACAATTAAGATATTTAACTACATATAACCATGGCACTATTCCTAGAATTATATACTTCCCTTTGTTGATTTCCCATCAAATTTTAGTCTCTAGACACACTATTCGGTTTTCTTTCCCTATAAATTTAATTGTGACAAGAGACCACATAAATATAAATGTATAAAATGCAGGCTTTCAAAATATATTGACAGCTGGGCATGGGGGTGCATGTCTATAATCCCAGTATTTGGGAAGATGAGACAGGAGGATTACAGGTTCTAGAATAGCCTCAGCATGTAGTAAGACTCTCATAAATAGTGAGACCCTGGTTCAAAAATAAAAACAAAAATAGTACTGAGAGTGCAGCTTGGAGGTAGACTGGTCCTGGCTTCAATCTCTACTACAACACAGTCTCACACAAACACACACACACACACACACACACACACACACACACACACACACACACAATGAGAGAGGTATGATTGAAATACAAAAAAGATGTACATATTTAATGTATACAATTATATTAGTTAGTATTTGTTGGGGTCTTAGCCCAGCCAGAAAGACCTCGCTTCTAGATGGTGCCTGGCAGAGTGCCAGGAGTGGCTGCAGGTGGTAACATCCTAGGGCTGCCCCACACTAGAGCGCATGTACCAGCACGCCCGGCCTGTGGCTGGCCCAGGTGAGAGCTGCATGAGGCACCTCGTGACTCAGGCCCTGCGCGGCTTTAAGAGTCTCCGCCTCTCACCAGCGAAAGGAAAGAAGGCAGTTGCTGTTGTTGTTGTTGTTGTTGCTGGAGGCATAGGTTGTTGAGAGAAGCAGGGTTAAGAGAACGGTTATTATTACTGCTTGGGTAGCATCCTTGATCAGAGAGAGAGAGAGAGAGAGAGAGAGATAATAAAGAGAAGTTTGAACCAGCAACATCCAGTCATCGTTTATTGGGGCTTCATGGTTGAGGGTTCAGCCTGGGGTCCCGATAAGTATTTAAGTATACACTCATGAAACTATTACCATAATGTATGCCACATACCTATTCTTCATCATCAAAAGTTTTCTCCCACACTCTTTACATATTATTATTTCATAATAAGAACACTTAACATAAGATCTACCCACTTAGTAAAATTTTAAGTATACAGGGCAGTATCGTAGGCATTGTCCTACATGGCAGATTTTAGGACTTAATCCATTTTATGTATAATTGAAACTTTGAATGCTTTGACTAATACCTCACTGTTTTTTTTCCCTCCTGCATCATCTGTCAATCACCATTGTACTCTCTGCCTTTATGAGTTTGACTATTTTAGATTCCACATATATGTGGCATTATATGATTAGTTGTGCTGAACACTTCTTCATGTATATTTTGGCCATTTGCATGTCTTCTATAGCATATAGCATTTTCATTCTGCTACTTTCACTTATCAAAAGTAATTTCAGTTTAATTAATGTTGGTGTGTATGGAAGTAGTTATTTCTTACTAAACAATATCTCAATGTGTATGGAAAATTTTATAACAACTGATTTCACTAAGAAATTCATGCCGAACAAAGTAGCTTCAAACCAAACTTTTATTAGTGCATTGTAATTACACATCATAGTAAGATTAAAAGTGATATAAATACACATGCACATAACACTTGGTGTATTTCCTGTGCAACCCCTTCATCACTTTTGAAGATCATCATTCTACACTTTTCACAAATGTGTGCTTACAGGAACACAATCTACATTGCAGAAAATTGCATTGATATTTACTGTGATATGTTCATACGCAAACATCAATTGAATAATGATAATTAGATATCTGTGTGCATCCCATTTTGTTTGCCTTTCTTTGTTTTATTGAATGTTCTAAATAATTACATGATTATGAAGTAGTAGACAGGTAAGAGTTAATGAGATAGGCAAATGCATAAGTTATAATTGTGATATATATTACTAACTACCCATAAATAGCATCATATTTAGCCATTGTGTTAGGATATCAATGGGATTATTATATCAAATAGCTATGATTTCTCTGATGAAAGGCAGTTCAAAAACATTACCTAAGTTATAAAGCTTCAAATTCTATTAGATTTCTTCTGGTTCAGGTTTTATGATAGGCAACAATAATATGAACCTTAATATATTTTTGTCTTTGGGAAAAATAAGAATATCGCAAAGAGTAAAAATGGCTTTCATATTTCTTCAGAGCAGCCATGCACTGTGAAAATCCATGATATAAAAGACCAGGTGATAAAGAACTTGACTGTTTTATTAAAAACAAGTAAACTTCTTTCTGAAGCCTAGAGCTTTCCAAACACAAATATTTAATTTCACTTGATATTTTTTCCATTTCTTTCTTGTGGTACAGTTTATAATTTCTCGAATAACTAGAAGAGATAAAAATAAGGAATCCTCTCTCTCTCTCTCTCTCTCTCTCTCTCTTTCTCTCATTGATGAAGTTACTCTCTACTCCTCTACTCAGTTTGACAATGTTGGAGCCCTGCTAACATCAGAGGAAGTGCAATAATTGAATAATTGTAATCTTATGGAGTTGCTCCTCCTTGGAATATGGAGATGGCTCTTGTATATTAAAATGCCTGTGATAGATGGCCCAGAAGTCTAAGATAGTCAGTTATCCTTTTATGTCTCTTATAAAAAAAAATCACAATTTAAATGTAAATTGAAAAAAATAAAACATACCTAAAAGTCACCATAAAATAAAATCTGTTTTAAGTATCCTTTTCAAATACCATAAATTACCATAAGTTTTAAATTTCATATTCTTGTAATATTTAGTGAAAGAAAAATCACTTTACCAAAAAAGCTTTCCTCAGTTTCTTCTGATAAAGAAAAAGAAATATTTCAAGAGACAGACATTCTAAGCAGAAAGTAAATTATAGAGTAATCGTATTTGAATCTTCACTCATCTCTTAATCTCATCTAATAGAAGGAGATCAATTAGGATATAGTAAGGTATAGTGAGGTCACACATGAAACCATTCCTAATCCTAAATCTGAAGATGAAAGGAGGTGGATAGTTGTTCAATTTTATCATAATCAGCAAGTTTAATATCATGAGCATTAAATGTCATTATTTTATTCATTTCTGGATTTAAATATTAAGAAAATACAGAACAAAATTATAAACAAATATTTTCTTTAACCTATTGTAAATATGTATGTTCAACTTTAGTATACTATACTTTTTACATATGGACCTTAGGTATCTAAAGAAAGAAGCAGCTGTATCTATATCTAAGTGGTAGTTAAAACTGTGTTCTAATTCTTTCAGGACCATATTTCTCTTACATCAAACATATTTTTCCTTTTACTTTATAAATGGCCATATATCATACTATTTCAGACCAAATTACCATCAAGTTTGTAGTCTCTATTATATTTACATATATCTAAGAAGCATGTATTATTGTTAAATATTGGATAGATTTTCCCCATAAACTTCATCCAGGAAATATTGGAACAAATCATTATGGTTATGAAATGCTATGATTTACAATACCACTAACAATGTAGAAAAGTTTATATTAGTACAGCTGCTATGGAGATCAAGGCAGAGATT
>PVLC010032556.1:0-17988 GCA_004027655.1 Graphiurus murinus
GCTGTATGTCCTATATAATAAACCCTCAAACATTGATCATTTTCCCCTGTGAGAGCACAAAGAAAGTGCCCCAAAAAGACTAACAGGGAAAAGATCATAGGCAAAGTACACGATCTATCCTCTTTAAAACTAATGTGTACATCAAAGGACAAGTATTTTTAAACCCCAAGGATCAAACAGGGAGGAGATAAATGTTTTTAAATTTTACTGAAAAACAGCCTCAAGCAAAATGGCTGCCAACTAAGAAGTGGTCTCATCTATAAACTAACACGACAGAAAACTAATGAGAAGGAGAGGGTCACTCTTTGAGGAGAAAATCTGCCCTTCCTGTCCAAGCTCCATGTAAATCAAAAACAAAGTTATCAAATATTTATTAAATGGGGCAGGAGAAACATTAAATTAGGAGCTAGAGACTGTGATCCCAAATCTCTCCTGTTATGAGATGAATTGTGCGCCTCTTCCTCCAAATTCACACTAAAGTCCTAATGTCCAGTACCACCGAATAGAACCTTAAGAGACAGGGTATTTATTTAGAGGTAAGCAAGTTATAAGGAGTTCATTAGGGTGGTCCCTAATCCAATGTGCCAAGTGTCTTCATATAAAGGGGAAATTTGGATACGGAGGCAGGTAGGCTTACTAAAGGGAAGACACAAGACGATAGCAATCTATAAACCAAGAAGAGAGGCTTGGACCCGAATCTTTCTTCAAAGGGCCCCAGAAGGAATCAATCTTGTCTACACCTGGATCTTGGACTTCCACCTTCCACAACTCAGAGAATAACTTTCTGTTGTTAAGGCAGCCAGTGTGTGATACTTTGTTATAGCAGCCAGAGAACACTACTACAGCTGCTAACCAATTACATTAGCCTCAAAGTCAACACAACCTCAGTGCCTCTCCTATGAAGTGAACATAAGACAATATCCATGCAAGCAATGCACCAAACCACAAACACTTATGCAGCTGGTCAGCACCATTTCAGGTCCAGTGAGGTTACGGGAGAAATCTCAAGATCTTAGCACCTAACCAGCATGGACAACATACAGTGTTTTGCAAATTTACCACACCTCTAGATATCATAGACAAGTATGTGTAAGACTAAAACGCCAAATTCTTTGCTTATCATTCTCAGTCAACACAACAAAAACAGCTGAGCAAAAATTTTTTTTTTTTCCGGTACTGGGGTTTGAACTCAGGGGCATTCTACCTCCGAGCTACACGCCCAGCCCTATTTATTTATTTTTTTTTTAATTCTTTATTTTGAAACAGAGTCTAAGTTGTGGAGTGCCTCACTAGGTAGCTGAGGCTGGCCGGAACCCGGATCCTCCTGTCTCAGCCTCCCAAATGCTGGGATTACAAGCGTGCGCCACCACACCCGGCTCCTCCCCAAGAGTATATGATATATTCTGTCAGGCTCTGTGAAGTTTGGGTCTGTCAGATTGTGTCATCCTGTTACCCACTGTCTCAGGACACAATTTCACTGCAGGAGTATGACATAACTGCCCTGCTTTGTCCACCAAACAGAATACAATATGCCTTCAATATGTCAGCCTGCTTCATCTCCCTAGATACATAATTGATTTCCAACATTTTATGCTCCAGTTACTGCCCCAAAGCAGACTGGGACAAACTCATATTTCAACTGCTCCTTCCTATAAAGTATAAAAGGAATGATCAGAACAATTAGCAAATTGTCTCCAGTTTTTCTTGGAGAGTCATTTGCTCACAACCTTTTCCAGTTTCTCTCTCATTAATGACCCATATCTACCCTTCATGTATCAAATAGAGTACAAAATTTATATAGCCTGACTCAAAAATAGAGCTACATATAGATGAGAAACCACCAAGTAGAAGAGAAGAATTTATCTTTATTTAGAACACTGACAGAATAGCTACTTACATTCCCCACAGAAACAGAATTAGGACCAATGTCAAACAAAAATTAAAAGCTTAAACTTCCCTTTAAAAAAAAAAAAAAACTAGAGCTATATATTTAGGTCATTTTATTTTTAACCACAGCCTCCTAAATGACCTGAATATCCTAACATCCATTCTAAGTGACAAGATTTATAATTCTTATGAATAATTTAGTTGGCAAAATTTGTTTTACTTGTTATTGAATAAAGATGCTTCAAAAATTGAGAATCCAGTGGCCCACAAAAATTTCAGTCTGAATATCTATCTGTCTTTGCACTTAGGAAAAAATGGCATGTGAGGGAAAAGCGCAACTTTAAAACGGGATCTCTTTCATGGCAGAGATTGTCATAATGGAAAAGGCAGTTTTGTTCACGTGAAGTCTTCATTCCGTTCCCCATCTCCCAAAACACTGGAAATATCAAGGTATTTCCAAAGGCATGTGTTTGAATTCAGGTTCAGAAAGACATTGCTAATAGCACACTCATATATAGTATCTTTGCTAGAACATTGAGTAAGATGTGCCAGAATATTTTACTTTGACTTTCTATTAAAATAGAAACCATGGCAGCTTTGGCCTTGGCAACAATAGTATAGTTTGGGGTTTTGTGTTGTTTTTAAATCAACTTCACCTTTTACAAAAGCTGGCATCTTAGAGCGAAGAAAACAACTTTTCCAGAAGATGTTGACTTTGGGAGTTAAGAGCATTTACTACTGTGGGCCAGGGATCTGCCTGGCTCCTAGTCCCTTTACGGGGACAGCACCCCTCTAGCTCACTGTTCCCTTCCTAGAAGCCCTAGTGACTTAATCCACGAAGCTTAGAAACAAAAACTGTGAATAAGAGTTTCACCCTCCCCTCCTCCTTCTTGAGTGCCAAACTCCCTCGAGAAACACACACTAAAGTCTTAGTAAACCTGGCTTTATGAAAGTAGCCTCCAGAGAGGGGGAGCTGATGGTACAACACTGGCAGAAAGCAGGCAGGCAAATCCGCCACTTATGGAATTTGGCATTAGGAAGCCCACGGCTGACTCACACTAAGGTTTGAATGTGTCCTCCAAAAAAGATCATGCCTTGGAAACTTCATCCCCACATTCCTCTGCTAATGTTATCTGGAGGAGGGATCTTTGGGAAATAACTAGGATTAGATGAGGTCCTGAAGGGTGAAGCCCCATGCTGGCATATGAGGCTGGGTAAGAAGAGATAGCTGAGCAAGCACGTTGGCTCTGTCTCTGCCACGTGATGCAGCAAAAGTGCCCTCACCAGATGCGGAGCATAATCACCACCAGGCTCTTGATTCACCAGCCTCCAAAACCATGAGCAAATAAACATCTATTCTTTATAAAATACCTGGTTTCGGGCATCTTGTTATAACAACAGAAAATGGACTAAGACAACACACACTAAAATCATTTTTATAAATATTCAAGTCAATATTACACTCTAATTTTAGTTCTACCAGTTTAAAAAAAAAAGTAGAATTTTATATGTCTTCTTTCTTTTTACCTTTCAGAACTGGTTCAGAATTCAGACAGGGAAAACTAAAATATCATTTATTTCCTGTACCTTAAATCCCAATAATCTAAAAAATAATGAAGTCAGGCATGGTGGTATATGCCTGTAATCTCAGTACTTGGGAGGCTGAGACAGGAGGATTGCAGCTTCAAGAACAGCCTCAGGAACTTAGCAAGACTCTCAGCAACCTAGTAAGACCCTGTTTCAAAATAAAAATTAAAAAGGGGGAGGGGTTAGGAATGTAGCTCAGAAGTAGCCCTGGATTCAATCCACAGTACAAATATATATATATATATGAGTTTCCTCCTCAAGACATAGAATTTGAGATCTTGCTATCTTTAGAAGTTTTTGTTTTTGTTTTTGTTTTGTTGTTTAGTTCTAAGCCATCTGTGAAAAAATGAGAATAGAGAAAACTCAACAATTTTAATTCCCAAAACACTGACTTTTTTCACTTCACTCAAATATAAACAAGAAGTCACTGTTGGTATTATTTTGACCATTTCTCAATATAGCCCCACTCTGCCACTTACTCGTGGCAGCTGAATGAGCCTGTCCCTGCTACTCGCCCTCATTTGTAAAATGGGAATAGTGACACCCCTACCCCATGGGTGTGATTTTAGAGTGAATGGGATAATGAAGGATTAGAGGAACAATTGCACATAAAGCACCTGGAATGCACGCAGCGGGCAGTGTTGGGTAAACGTCCCCTCCCATCCCCATCTATTCAGAATGAACAGTTCACCCAGAACCAGCAGGGGCTTTAGCAGCATATTCCAGCCAGTCTTGCTTTCATTTTTATAGGAGGAAATTGAGATCCAGAGTGAAAAAGTATCTTCCAAGTGTCACCCGGGAGTGTTTTTGGGAGCGCTTCATTCATTTCTACAAGCACATAATTCTGTATGTTGTCCTTTCCCCCCATCCTTGAAATAGGATTTGGCAGATTATCATCTGTGAACTGGAGCCACGTGTTAGTATTAAATCCTTCTTTACTGTACAGACAATGGTGGGGCCAGGCCCTCCTCTGGACACCCCACCCCACGCCCGCCCCGGGCCTCCCATTCACAGATTAGAAGGGCAAACTTGCATTCTCCCATGAGCGATGGGGTCGGCAGACCTGTTCCCTGACTCGCCACCAGTGAGGTCACTTCTCTCCAGGACACCCAGCAGCTCCAAACCCTTACTTTATCAATTCCCATCTTGGTGGCTTCTAAGATTTGCCAACTACAGTTGTATCATAGTTCCACAGCTTTCTGCATTTGAATCAACCAGTTAGTTACAAAAGTATCTAGGTCTTTTTAATGTAAAATTAACGATGGGAATACTTAACTACTAGTGTTCTCCAAATGATGTTGTGACTATCATTTAAGAAAATCTCTCCAGAGCTGAATATTGTCAAAGACTCGGTCCTTATATAACCCATCTCTTGATAAGTTCCCGAAGGGATGGAAGGTACTCCCAACAGTCCTTATTTGCTATTTCCTCTAGTTGCTTAGTATCTGGTCCACCTACTGCCAGAAGAGGCTCTCTTCTTGATTGTTATGAAATGCTTATGCTAAAAATATCCTAATAATGCTTAATATATTTTTTTTGTGTGGATAGTCTATAAAATCTTATCACTATTAAAATGCTGTCAGCTGGGCATGGTGACACACCCTGGTAATCCCTGCATTTGGGAGGCTGAGACTGGAGGATCCGGGTTCGCGGCCAGCCTCAGCTGCCTAGTGAGGCACTCCGCAACTTAGTGAGACCCTGTATCAGAATAAAGAATAAAAAATAGGGCTGGGGGTATAGCTCGGAGGTGGAATGCCCCTGAGTACCCAATCCCCAGTACCCCCCCCCAAAATAAAATAAAATGCTGTCAAAATTCCAACTTCATTTCAGGGTAAGTACTTTTTTTTAGGGGGGAGGGAGTATGGGACTGAACCCAGCAGCATTCTACCTCCAAGCTACCCCTAGCTCTTTTTATTTTTAATTTTTCTTATTTTGGAACAAGATCTCACTAAGCTATTGAAGCTGGCCTCAAACTCTCAATCTTCCTGTCTCAGCCTCCCAAGTACTGGGATTATAGGCGTGCACGACCACACCTAACCTAAATATATAGTTTTATACACTCTCAAATAAAAATGGAGCTTTGGGCAATCTAACATTTATTTCTCCAGCCTGCTTTTAGTTTGTCAACAATAATTTGAATTCTAAATCTGTCTAAAATTGCCAACTTACTTCAGTAGTTAAATCCAGTCCCCCAAGATCAGTAGCAAACTATAGATAATCAGTATACCCCAACTATCATCCCCAATCAATCCGCACCATTATCACTGGATGGCCTGAGATGAGTTTACTGGTGTTGCAAGGCTAATGGATTCTGCCTTGGAGTTTGACTGCAGGACTTTCCCCAGGTGAGCAGAGTATAGCTTACCTTGATAGTCTCTATCAGATGATCTTTTAAGTCCAGACACAGGTAAAAGATTTGACAATCTTAGAAAAAATTAGCTATGGGGAAACTAAAATAAATCTACCAACAAATGTGTCACAATAAAGAGAACAAGCACCCACTCTAGCTCTGCCCCTGCCTTTCAGAGTCCTCCCCCAGCCTCCACCCTGGCTCTCCTCACCCCTCTCCACCCACAGTTTATCAAGAGTTAGTCCCGTAGTTTCATCTTTCCACTTTCTCATGTCCAAATGGTTAACTTGGCTTCCTTGCCAATCCTTTCAAATCTATTCTTTTCAAATAGTTGGAAGTACCTTTCCAATTTAAATGCAATTCTACATGCTTTGTGTATGAACTATTTTTTCTCCTCTCTTCCACAATGCCCAGCGCTAACAGTGATGAGGAAGTGATCTGACGGTTCTACTGGGGACACTTTAATCCTTAGGAGTTTGGTTCGTGATACCGCACCAGCACTTTTAGACAGATGGCCAGAGAGAGCTTTCTGGTTTACTCCTCAGTCATCCTACACTCAATCTGCCTGACAGTTTACCTCTCTGTCAATTGCTCATCTATAAACCACTCCAAAAGCCAGCAAACCGTCCCTCAAAAACTGCTGTGTGCTCCCTTCTCTCGATTGCTGTCTTTCTAAAGCAGATGTCACCAAAGTAGAGAGAAGGAGGTGATCTCTGAGGATACAGAAAGGAAACACTGAATTTTGTAATCATGTTTACTTGTCTTATTCTTGTACTTCTATTTTTGTATATCTTATAATGCAAACTGCTCATTACTAAACAAATACATGATTATAATTTATAAATATACAAATGTTGCAGGTGCAAGCAAAAGTGTTTTAACTAACAGAATTACAATGTCAAAAATATTTAAAGAGCTGGGCCTAATGGTGCATGCCTACAGTTTCAGCTACTGAGGAGGCTGAGGCAGGAGGATTGTGCCTGGGCAACTTAGTGAGACCCTGTCTCAAAATTTAAAAAAAAAAAATCAAAAAAGCTACTGTGGGTGTAGCTCAGTGGCAGAGCGCTTGCCTAGCATGCACAGAGCTCTGGGTTGGATCCCCAAAAAGAACTAAAAAAAAAAAAAAAGGCTTAAAGACTACTGGGCTAGCTGGTCACAGAGGCCCACACTTAATAGAGGCTCACACTTACAGTCCCAGCTAGGAGGATGGGTTGAGGCCAGGCGTTTGAGGTCAGCCTGGTCAACCAATATAGCAAAAGAAAATTAACAGGGAAACAATAACACTTTTTCTTAATTTTCTTAGTGCTCTACGGACAATTTCAACTAACATGTTGTATTCTAGCCTTCTGGGTCATAAGCTGTTCTGTATTTGTACAGTGTTTCGATGACAGAAAAATATCTTTATTCCTAAAGTTAGATCTCACTTTGGTTTACCTCATATATTAAATTACATTTTTAAATTCAGGTGTACTCTTAAAGACATGTCCACAATTAAAAATATAATTTTTTTCTTTACATCAAAATTAAAGTAAGCAATCATACATCCTTTAGAAAATAAATGACATTCAAGGCAAATTTTCAGTCACATATAGCACTTAGAAAATATAGGAATGGCTGGGCGTGTTGGTGCATGCCTGTAATCCCAGTACTTGGGAGGCTGAAACAGGAGAATCAAAGGTTCAAGGCCAGCCTCTGCAACTTAGCGAGGCCCTCTGCAAATTAGTAAGACCCTCTTTCAAAATAAATAAAATAAGCCAGGCATGGTGGCACACACTTGTAATCCTAGTATTGGGAGGCTGAGACAGGAGGATCACAAGTTCAAAGCCAGCCTCGGCAACTTAGCAAGATTCTCCACAACTTAGTGAGACCTTGTTTCCAAATAAGAAATAAAATAGGGTTAGGGGTATAACTTGGAGGTAGAATGCCTCTGAGTTCAATCTCTAGTACCAATAAATAAATAAATAGGGCTTGGGATATAGCTAGAGGTAAAATGCCCCTGGGTTCCATCCCCACTAACACACACACACACACACACACACACACACACACACACGTATAGGAACTACTCTAAGTTCTTTCTCATTTGGTTGATCCTTAGAGCATTATTATAATTTAAATTATCATAAACTGACATTTCTTTAACAAAATTAATTTAAAAATTAGTATTTATTAGTGGATGAACAAATTTTACTTTTGTAAAACTCAAGACTCTTCTAAAACTGTGGTTAATAATCTTTTCAGTGAAGAGGTCCGAAAGGCAAACCATCATTCTTTGTGACTTCTTTCTTTACCTACCTATTCTCAAGGAAGCCAGTTGTTAACTGTGTGGCCTTGAGCAGCAATATTACCTCCTGGCCTCAGAATTCTTATCTACATTAAGGTCATTCATGAGAGTGTTTATGTTGTGTCAAGCACCATTCTTGGCTGAAGAATTTAGCAGTGTAGACAAAATCCCATGTGCAAGCTACAGTTAAGCAATTCCAGGAAGACACAAAAGACAACCTGTCATTGTAACACTGGCCATTATTGTTTCTGAAAATAAAGCCTACCTGAGTTTTCATTATCTTAGTCCTATTTTAAATGCAAATTCTACCTCACCCCCAAATGTCTCTTAGCTGGTGAAAAGGGGCAGAAAAGCAGAGAGTTAAATGATCAATAAGAACATGGCACCAGGAAGTACATACACCCTCTGCCTCTCCTTGTTAATAAAGATGTTTGGATCCGGCCAGCAACTGGGGGTAAAACTGCACAGGCAGGAACAAGGTTCTACAAAGGACTTTTGATGGATAGCATCCTGCCATGCTCTGCATCCTCCCAGCACTTCTCAGTGATGCTGATGAAGGTCTATTTACACCTGGAGGTTACTGCAGAGGTCTGACAGCTGCAAAATTTGTCTGCAATGCAACTTAATCCCTAATGATACCTTTTCCAGGCTGCCCTTCCAGGACCTGCCACGAGACATCTTCTTACTTATTCAAATCATTATATAATCACAGACTTTGCTCTCCACGGTCACCGCTGTTACACAGAATGCACAGCTCAGACAGCCTGCCTTTCAGCACAGAATTTAAAACCACCCGCAGGAGAATAAAAGGATCCTGCTGAATCCAAAGTAAACACGTGAAGGAGAATGATAACAGGAACTCTCAAGAGAGCACTTCCCCTATAAACAGCTCAGATCATGTCACCAACACCTCACTAAATCCAAATATCCGAGACAGGCCCACACCTCCACCAAGGGGGGTCACAAATATCACTGGCCACCATGAAGACTGGACACGCCCTCGGGGTTTCAGATTACAACCTCAAAATTTTTTTGGAGGGCCAGGTATAATCCAGTTCCTAACATAAGTGGTTCATACCATTCTGCTAAAAAGAAAGAAAACCCCCTGTTGCAAGATGTCTGCTGTTTGCTGAACTGCAAAGCCAGGAAGGTGACCATGGTTTGACCTCACCTGTATTATTTGTTCTGTTGGCATTAGAAAAATTTTCAACTCTCACTGATTTCTCCCTGTATCAGGCATATCAATTCAGTAGCAGGGTGCTGACTTCAGACTCAATGGGCTGGTCAGGTGGGTAGGAAGGAGGGGTGCTCAGGAGGAAGATGAGAAAAGGATGGGGATCCTGGTTCCTCTGCCACAGGTCCCAGACTCCCCCACACCGGGCCCTTGTGTTTCTCTGGACTTTCTGCAGGTTCCATCAGAGCCAGAGAACAGTCCTTTCCCTGGGACTTCAGATCCTTGTGGTCTCCCTGCTGGCCTGCCCCTACCTCGTCTCCTCACCCAGCCTTTCCCTATTCCAGATCCTTCTATCACAATCCTCTTGCCTCCCTCTCCACCTCCCCCACAGACTCTGGAACCTTCTTTCTGTGGTTCAGTTCCCCAGGGGTTACAGGAAGGGGCTCTGGAGTTAGGATCTGGCAGTGCCCAGCCTCCACCTCTTCCGGTTGTATGACCTTGGGCAAGCTGCCCAATCTCTTTAAACCTGAGACTCCTCATCTGCACAGCAGGGCTTACCACATCTCTGAAAGTGAGGATTAAATGAAAATACATGCAAAGCACTTAGTAAAATCCCTAGCATACCTTCAAATATTTAACAGGTGCCCATTTTGTACCAAGAATAGATTTTGTAAATGGTAGTATTACTCTTCCCTCCCTCCACCAACTCTCATTTTTGTATTGTGGCAAAATGGACATAACATAAAACTGACTGTTTTAAGCACATTTAAGTACACAGTTAGTTCAGTGACACAAAGCACATTCACACTGTTCTGCAACCATCACTATCATCAATTTACAGAGCCTCTTTATCACCACCTCCCACACTCTGTATCCACTAACACTAGCTCCCTCCTCTCTGCTTTCCAATCTCTCCCCTTGGAGGAACTGGTTCAAGTGCAGCTCAGGACAGGTGGAGACTGGCTTTCTCCAGCCCATTTCTCTTATAAACACATGGAAAAATTCCTCCTCCTTTGGGCTTCTCACTACTCACAGTCGCGCCCTCTACCCTAATTCTTAGCTGACACCTACCTATTTTTGGTAACTTCTCATTCACCAGGAAAAGGGGGGAATTCGCAGTTCACAATTTCCTCTTCCGCCGTTTGTGAGAAAGGTTCTTTCCCAAAAGCCAGTGCCTAAAGGAACAAGAGCACAGGGAACAGCTGGTTAGAATCCCAACGCCACCGTCCATTAACTTTGTGACCTGGAGCCATTTCTCCCCCTCCCTGGGCCTCAGTTGCCTCACCTATCAATGGGAATAATAACAACAGTACATGTTTGTGGGGCTGGTGTGGAATGGATAGCACAAGGCACTTAAAGCAAGGGCACAGGGCCAGCGAGAGCAGGTGCTATCACCGCTGGTGCATCTGGCTCCAACCTCAGGCCCACACCGCTGGGTCAGCAGCATCATTTAAGCTCATGTGTGATGACCAGCTGCTCCTATCCTTCTCACCCACACATCCTTGGTGGTCCTTCAGTGTACACTCTTCCTCTTTATTCCCTGACCTCATAGACCCCACTGCTAATCACCCGTCTTGCCTCACCCCTTGCCGACACCTTGATATTCTGTAGCCCTCTTCTCTGGCCACACTGAGGCATCAGCACCAGGATTCAGCTTCTTCTCATCCCCACTCCAAGCCCAATGGCCACGCAGAGAAGTCCTGTCGCCACACAGAGAGGCCACTGCACTGGAACTCTCAGAGCCAGCAAGGCCCTCAGTAGCCTACTCACCATCCCTCCATTGTCTCAACAGCTGTTTCAAACCTTCATCATTCTCAGTCCTGCTCTAGCAAATGCCCTTTCTTCCTACTTCACCTGGAAAGCCAAAAGCGGCCACTTGATATGCTAGCACCCCAGCTTCCTGCCCTGCCCCCCATCAGTACACCCAAAGGAGCCTCCCCTGGCTTTTCCTTTTCCCTCTGATCCCAAGCAACCTTCCCCTTAGCCTCTCTTATGGCTTCCCCTCTCCCCAACACACTCTCTGCTCCATCCACACTTACCCAGGCACAATGCACCTCTTAATAGTCCACACCCACCTGGCTAACCCCATCACCTGCTGCTCTCCCTAAGATGCAGTACAAAAATCGCCTTCTCCAGGAAGCCACTCTCACTCCTCCTCCTGCCTCTCTAGCCCTCTATGCCCTCTGTAAATCTCACTTCACTTTCCTCTGTGTCCCCCCACCCCCAAGAATGGGGAGGCTGACCCGCTGTGAATCCTCACTGCCTGGCACATTTGTGTACCAATAACAATTGAATAAACAATGCACTGAGTGCCTGCTTTCTGCTCTAAAATGTTTTATTAAAATGTCTTTTTAGAGCAGGATGTGGTGACACACGCTTGTAGTTCTAGCACTTGGGCACCAGAGACAGGAGGATCACAGGTTCAAGGCCAGTCTCAGCAACTTAGTGATACCCTCAGTAACTTAGTGAGACCCTGTTTCAAAATAAAATAGGGCTGGGGATGTAGTTTAGAGGTAGAATGCCCCTGGGTTCATCCCCAGTACCACACACACAAAAATATAAACTAAATAAATAAAAAATACAAAGGGCTAGGGTTGTAGCTCAGAGGTAGAATGCCCCTAGGTTCAATCCCCAGTACAAAAGAAAAAAAAAACATGATTACTAGGGTTGTAGCTCAGTGGCAGAGTACTTGCCTAGCATGTAAGAGATCGTGGTTCACTCCCTAGCACTGCAAAAACACAAAAACAGATTTTTACTAGAAATCCTAATTAAAATTCATAAGCTGCTACTTACATAGGAAGCTGTAAATTCTCTCCCTCTGATCTAGACTGAGAAATAGCCCCTGCCTTTGCCTTCCCAGAACAAATATTCCTTTGATGAAAGAAAAAGGCAGAAGCAAAAACACTACTTCCTCCTCAACAAAGACAGAAAACCCAAAATAGCAGGATGGTTTATAAAAAAAAAAAAATAGCAAGCTGACACCGGCTTAAGGGATAAGTACAGTTGTCTAAGCCTAAGAGGAGAAAGGGAAGTTTACTTTGGATGGCCATTTGGGAGAGGCAATAATGTGCATATGCTAAACAAGAAAGTTGACCAAAATAATAAATCTGGGGCCTATTTATAAGGCCAGGGAGGAAGAGGAAGAGAAAACAGTAACTCCAGTGGAAATTTCCTCCCTTTGTTTAGTTTTACTTCTGGTATGGCTACCACATTCATTTCTCAATACTAACTTATGACAATTTAATTTATAGGAAGTGATTTCGAAGGGCCCCGGGGAGCTGCAGATGGTACCTCAGGGGCCCATCTGTTTAAGGATGAAAGCTTAGTACACACGATTATGTCACTCTGACCTTCCTCAGCAACTTCCTATCTGACAAAATCGAGATGTTTGCTTGGTCAACAAGATATTTGTGTTTGTCCAGCCTCAGGCTTAGGTTCCTGATTAGCTTTAAAATCATTATGCACCCAAACTGAATAGTGCTACTGTTAGCAGCTGGAAGGTCCTCCTCTGGGCACGGCCCCAGCTCTGTGGCCTTTGGGGACTAACTGCTGTCCTTTATGCATAATTGCCCATTCTCCTGATGGATGCACCAAGCAGGCCTCTGACCCTCTCCAGAACTAACGCTTCTGTTGTGGTTAGCTATAGAAAGTCCCCTGGAGAGCTATGTATTAATGGTCAGAGTTTATGTAATTAAGTCATGAGGGTTGTAATCTCATCAGTGGGGAAATCCATTGTCGTGGATTTACTAGGTGGTAGCCTAGGCAGGTGGGGTGTGGCCGGAGAAGGTGGATCCTTAAGGACTCTGCTTTTGTCTTTGAATCCCCTTGCTTGCTTGCTCCAACTTTTCATAATCCTGATACTCAGCCTACTCAACCGTGAAGTGCCTGGTTGGTGCTGGGTAGCAACTGTGGCAGAGAGGGTAGAAATCCCTTTCTCTCTCTCTTTTTTTGGGGGGTACTGGGGATTGAACCCAGGGGCATTCCACCTTTGAGTTGTACCCCAAGCCCCTTTTATTTTTTGTTTTGAAACAAGGTCTTGCTACATTGCTCAGAGTCTTGCTACATTGCTGAGTGGCCTTAAAACAGCCATCCTCCTGTCTCAGCCTCCCAATCTCAGGGATTACAGGTGTGTGCCACCACCCCGGCTTAGAAATCACTTTTTAAACAGGTTTTGCTTTGTTTTGTTTGGGGATTAGCAGGTGGTCCATAAATACTCATGTTTGTAAATGACTTTTGAAATGACATTTAAAATAAGATGGATTGACTGGTAGACACATAAAACAAATATGGATAATGTTAATTGTAGAATCTGAACCATGGCTAAGTGGGTGTTCACTGTGCACTCCTTTGAATTTTTCTTTATGTTGGAATGTTTTCATAGTAAAACAATGAGGGGAAATGCTTTTTAAAATGCCTTTTGAAAAAAGAAGTGAACCTTAGACTTAATTTGGGCTTCACTGTATTTCCACTAACTTTCTTTTCTGTTCCAGGATCCATATCCAAGTCATACCTTGTAATTAGTTGTCATAGTTCCTTGGTATCCTCTGGTGTGTTATAGTTTCTCAGTCTTTCCTTGTTTTTCATGACCTTGACAGACCTGAAGAGTGCTGACACATTATTTGTAGAATGTCCTTCAATGGGGATTTGTCTGGTGTTTTCCTAATGGTTTGAGTAGGGTTGTGGGGAGGGGGACCACAGAGGAAGAGTGCCCTTCTCCTCAACATCATACTACAAGCACATGCTATCAACATGATGTACCGCTATCAGGTTAACTTTGCTTGGTTAAAGTAGGTTTTGTCAGGTTTCTCAACTGTAAATCTACCTTTTCCTCCATTTGCATACTCTTTACTTTAGGAGTGAGTCACTAGATTCAGCCCACACACAAGGAGGGAAAGGAAGATATCTATGTAAATTATTTGAAATTCTTCTACAAAATATATCTCTTTTCCTAATACAAATTTATGCATAAGTTATACTTTGGATTACAATTCAGTGCTGCACTATTTATTTCACTGTTCAATTTAGTCCAGCTTTGGATATTAAGAGCTCCTTGAGTTTAGCTTCTATGTCCTTGTGACATGCCCACATCCTTTGCTTTCTGAACACTTCCTTATTTTCTGACAATATGAGATGCTCTACATCTATAATTATCCATTTCTCCAAGGAGTCCTGGCTACTGCAAATGAATAGTATTCAAGAATCAAGAGCTGAGTGTGCTGGTTGCTACTAAGCCCTCTCAGTGGACAGATCTAGAAAACACCTGTGTGTATACCAACCCATGTATACATACTTACCTATACTTATTTCCATATCAATAGTAAACTAATACTAAGTTAACACTGATATCTCTGATTTTAATTCTGCATTGCATAGGTCATTCCAGCCTTCTCTCCTTGCTTACCTATAACTTCCCTCTCGTCATTTAACTATTTATTTCACCCCAATATACACATAAAGCAATTTCAGAATTGTTAACCCGTGCCCATGAGAAACTTCACTAGCTAGGGTAGAGTGGATATGTACAGTTTTTTCTTGTTGTTGTTTGCGGTACTGGGGATTGAACCCAGGGGCATTCTACCGCTGAGCTACATCCCCAGTCTTACTTTTTTATTCTTTATTTTTGAAACCAGGTCTCACTAACTTGTGGAGGGCCTCATTAAGTAGCTGAGTCTGGCCACAAACCCGGATCCTCTGGTCTCAGCCTCCCAAGTCCTGGGATTACAAGTGTGTGCCACCATACCCAGTTTTTTGTTGTTTTTAAACTTACAGTCAAAACATCATTTTCCAAAGTTAAGTAAGTGCACGCTTTGTGTCCCTACTCTCTATTTTGAAACAGAGTCTCACTAAGTTGCAGAGTGCCTTACTAGGTAGCTGAGGCTGGCCGAGAACCCCGATCCTCTGGTCTCAGCCTCCCAAATGCTGGGATTACAAGCACGCGCCACCACGTCCGGCTTGTGTCCCTACTCTCTTCAGTCACTATTTCATACAACCATAACACAGGTACATTCTTTTATACAGTCTGCATGTCAATACACTTTCCTCACACACATACATGGCATGAATAGCTACTGGTGGATGTCTTTTTAATTGAACACATGAAAGTTCTTTGATGCATAACTTATCTAAACATTTATTTAAATACACACTACCACTTCCTATTGGTATACACATACTGCTTTATCCTTAGTACTATAATATTTATGTTTGAACATATACCATCACACTTAGCTGAGTTCTGGACCACAGTGGTTCTCTAAATACTAATTAGATGAATAGATTCTACAAATTTATTTGGAGAAACCACCATATTCAGTTAATTTAACAAGTTTAATTGCCAAAAGTTCTTCAATAAAACTGGAAAGACAATGTTCATTGCAATGTTATTTAAAATTCAGTAATAGATAAATAGTTGAAAAATTATGTTATACCTAACAGGCTGAAAAATGAATTCTACGCAAGCATTAGAAACCACTTGAAGAATACATATTTATATGAGATAATATGCATTGTATATATGCAAAATTATTGAGCCATATTTTTAAAAAGTATGGCGTGTTATTAACATACATCTGTAAAAAGAAAAACATTGAAGGAAAGACATATACCAAGTTATTTTTAGGTTCCTTTTTTCTTCACTTCTAATTAAAATTAAGAAAGACTATTTGCTGTGTGGGAAACTTTACAGAGGATTCTTCTAAGACATACAGCATTGGTCCCAACAAAGAGGGACCCACTCTGCACAGGACCCAGAGTGGGGCCAGGCAGGAGAGGCACGGAACAGAGTGACAGGCTGCCCTCCTCGGCTCAGTTGCCGCCTGAGAGGAACAACCCAAAGGCATGGTGCTAATGTGTTTCATACAGAAAGAAGTCCAAGGGTAAAACTGGGAGCTGCCTGGGAAGTGTCCTAAGAAATGTGGAGTTGAAAGGCTAGGAAAGATTTAAATGGTGAGGAGGAGAAGCAGAGTGAATCGAGACAGGTGTTAATAAAACTACCTCTCCACCTAGAAGATTTCTCATTCTTCTACTTGATGAAAACCCAAGGAAGATCTTAAGCCCTGACAAGGACAGGGGGGAGCTTCAGTCTAAAGTTTCCAAGTCTGAGCCCTGTACACACCAGCACCTGGCTGGGAGGAAGGAAAGATTACCTGTGACACCTGCTCAGCCTCTAGTAATAAGTGCTCAAGTGTCTGATACCAGAAACCTAGCTCTGCGTTTTCAAATATCATCATTTTTACATTGGAATTTATACTCCATTCCTACAAAAAGTGCTCTGTAACATAAGCAAACAGGAGCACTTGGTAACTGTCCATTCCATGGAAAAGATCAGTAGTAATAGCTACCAAGTCTCAGTTTGTAGTTTCTTTTTTCTTTTTTTTTTCAATACATAACATCAGGTCCACTGGCTGCCACCTCCATGACCAGCTCACATTGGTCACACGCGTAAATACAAAGAGAGCTCCAGGGCAACCTGACACAAACACCTGGCAACACACCCAGGAAATCCCCATCGCTGCTGTAGGAGCTTGGGGAGAGCTGCATGTGCTGAACACCTAACCAGACAAGGCAGTGGCATCTCACACACACCATTTCCTTCACCCCTTCCAACCAGCAAGGCATAAATATTTCATACATGATGCCAAGATTTCAACCTTAAAAATTGAAGCATATTCTAAAGTTCCAGTTTAGTAAAGATAGTCACTTATGATTCAGCAAAATATTATAAGACCCACAAACAAGTCAACTTGATTATAAAGTTGTAAATTGGAGCTGAGCGTGGTAGCACATGCCTGTAATCCCAGTACTTGGGAAACAGAGTCAAGAGGATCCCAGGTTCAGGCCAGCCTCAGCAACTTAGTGAAACTCTCAGCAACTTAGCAAGACCCTGCTTCAAAAAAGAAAATAGGGCTGTAGCTCGGAGGTAGAATGCCCCTGGATTCAATCCCCAGTGCTGCAAAAGAAAGGGAGAGAGGGAGGGTGGGAAGTCAGTTTAAAAAGAAAATTGAAAATCTAAAATATAATTCAACATTTTTTACAATATGAAGATCTCAGATTGAGATAGATACCTAGATTGAGGGTTTTTTGGTGGGAGGGTATTGGGGTTGGAATCCAGGGGCATTCTACTTCTGAGCTACACCCCCAGCCATAATTTTTATTTTGAAACAGGGTCTCAGCCTCCCAAGTACTAGGATTACAAGTGTGTGCCACCACACCCGGCTTCCTAAATTGACTTTTTTCCCTTCTCAACAAGTACTAATTTAATTTGTATCCTAAAATATATCACTCTCTTCCTCTCTATATCTCTTCTCTTCCTCTCCCACCCTCCCCCCAAGAGATTCTGCTTCTACAGTTAATTGTGAAACAATTCTATTCTGTAATCTACAAACCATGAAATAAAAAAGATTAGTACCCACTGATAGTTTATAATCTCTGCTGTCCTGAATAGAAATCCCTCTGGAAAGTTAAAATTTTATATATATATATATATATATATATATATATATATATATATATATATATATATGTGTGTGTGTGTGTGTGTGTGTGTTGTGTGTGTATATATATATATATATATATATATATATATATAGAGAGAGAGAGAGAGAGAGAGAGAGAGAGAGAGAGAGAGAGAGAGATATTAGGAGATACTCTGCCCAAACTACTTGAGATTTTTTTCGTATTAAAATTATTTAATTATTTATGTACGTG
>PVLC010032557.1:0-18100 GCA_004027655.1 Graphiurus murinus
AACTTCTGACCTTCCTGCCTCAGTCTCCCAAGTAGCTGGGGTTATAGGCACACAGCCCCATGCTCAGCTTCTTAGTTGTTTTCTGTTGTTACTAACACAATACCACAGGTTGAGTATATTAAAAAGTAATACTTATTTTGGTTCACGGTTCTGGTCCAAGATCAAAGGGATACATCTAGTAATGGTCTCTTCCTCCTGCTCCCCCTCCTCCCTCTCCTCTACCTTATGCTGGGGATCAAACCCAGGCCCTCATGCACACTAGGCAACTGCCACACTACTGAGTTATACCCCCAGCCCCAGAGAAGAGCCTTTCGCACTTGGATGTCCGTAACACACCTGGAGACCTCGACAAAGGCAGCTTCTGCTTCAGCAGCTCTGGAGGTGGTGGGCCGGGAGTCTGCATTTCTCAGATATCACAGGTGCTGCCGCACTCGCCTTGGATAACAAGGCTTTCGAATCCTTAGAACTATGTGTTTGGAGAACAAGGCCTCAGACGAGTTTGGAACCAGATGTAGATATAGGACAACATTCCAGTTCTAGTTCACCTGATGGATACTTACCAGGCAAAAGCTTGCTAGAGACTGGAGCTGAATCAAAGTCATAGTGGACTGTTTTGTATTTAGTTTAGTTTTTTTTGGGGGGGGGGTTGTTTGTTTTTATGGTACTGGGGATTAAACCCAGGGACATTCTACCCCTGAGCTACACTCCTGATCCTATTTTTTATTCTTTATTTTGAAACAGGGTCTTACTAAGTTGCAGACAGCCTCACAAAGTTGCTGAGGCTGGCTGCGAACTCGCGTCTTCCTGTCTCGGCCTCCCAAGTACTGGGATTACAAGTGTGCGCCACCATGCCCGGCTTGTATTTGGTTTTCACAACACGGGATGGCTCCTCTGGAGGGGAATAACAGTCTCCTGCCCCATAGACCTCCAGACTTGGCCTGTGACTGGCTCTGGCCAGGGCCAAGTGGGATGTTTCACTGCTGGGAGACACTGGAGACCTGTACCACACGGCTCATCACACTCCTGTTTCCCTCTGCATAGGCTGCCCAAACCTGCCCTTCCCCACGCTGCTCTGCAACGCTGCCACTCCTCAGCCAAGGTTCCCCTTGCTGTGCCACGAGGGAGCCCTGGCAGAAGCTGCAGACTGGGAGAGGGGAAGGTCTTGCTCATGCCTGTTTGCCTGGCGACCCTGCCAGTGTTGCCCTCGAGGCAGCCCTTCCTCCTGGCACCAACAGTTCCCGTTTTCAGGTCTCCCAGCCTCCCAGAGCAGCTGCTTAGCATCCGCACCTGTGCGACTGTCCCTGCCTCCGAGGTGTGAGCCTCTGCTAGGCTAACTGCATCCTTTTTTCTCCCAGCCCTCGGGTGGGCTTTGCTTCTTGCAGTTCACGCTCTCAGTGTTACTTCAGTTCTCTCTTGACTTTTCAGTCCTCCGATACTCACTGAAACAATTCCCTGCATTAGATTCTCTTTGTGAAAGTAGCAGTGTGGTTTCTGCTTTTCTGGTATCGATGCCCCGGATGGGATTTCCTCTTGGAGCTCAGGTTTTGCAGTAATGATGTGGGACAGAGTCTTGGTCCAACTGCAGTAGACATGTGGTCTTTGTAAGAAATAAAAGTGTGTGGTCCACTGAGATTTCTGGGGTCACTTTTTTATGTGGCACCGTCTAACCAGTCTTGGTGAAAACAGAAGCCACAAAAGTCATTGTCTTCCAGCAAGGGCTAAGGAGCAGAATCTCTCACTGTACTAGTAAGCAGAGAATTATACCTGGGACAAGCCACACCCTGACATTTTACAAATACTCCAAAGTCTGGACTGATATTTCTATGTTTGAAGTTGAGTAAAAGAAAAAAAAAAAAAACCTGGGGTTTAAGTATGAATTTGGAAACAGGGTCATTGTGGATGAAATTAGTGAAGATGAAATCATATTGAAGTAGGATGAGCCCCCATTCCAATATGTCAGGTGTCCTGATATGATGGCTTCTCCTATCCCCAAGATATGGTGTTAATTGTGACATGGACCTGGAGGGCAAGGGACATGTGGCCCTGTATTTCCTGTAACACCAGTCAACAGCCCCAGAACTGACAGAAGAGGCCCTTCTAGATCATTCAGCTGCCAGTTGGCCCTCTAAACCACCATAGATATGTGAAAAGCCTGGCAGACATCAGTCAGGCAGGGCTGAACAATCAGTCAGGCAGGGCTGAACAGAACTGCCCAGCTGCCCCACAGAGGTGTGAGCTCAATCCATGATGGTTGTTTAAGACGCTGCATAGTGGGCTGGTTGTTACGAAGCAGAAACCAACTGATACACTTTTGCTATAAATGTGTGAGAGTTCCTCCAGGAAATATACCAGGATATGGAGCTTCTAAGTATCTAGCTGGAATGTTTTCAAGTCTACTAGACATTGCCAAGCAGCTGTGGTCATGCCAATTTATACTCCCACCATCCCTGTAGGCACGTTCCTCCTGCATCGCAAACTTGCCAATACTTGGTAATGTCAGATATTTTGATTTTGCCAGTCTGGTATGTGTGAAATGGTATCTCATTGCTGTTTTAATTTGCAATTCCCTGATGACAAGTATGGCTGAATATCTTGTCTGAAGTTTATCAGTTGAATGAAGGTTTTGCAAAAGAAGCGGCCTTGATTTGATTGGTGTCTCTCCACCTTCTCAGTCTGGCAGACTCTCATGACTTCTTCAAGATGCATATTAGGCATGTGTGGAAATGTCACAACGAAACCTATTAATTTGTTTAATTAATATGCACTAATAATTATGATAAATGATTAAAAGGTACATGTCACCCTTCACTTCTGGTGTGCCCTTTCCAGTTCTGTGACCTGCCCCAGTCCTTTTTATTTTCTATTTTGAAATAGGGTCTTGCTAAGTTGCTGAGGCTGGCCTCGAACCTGCAATTCCGTCTCAGCCTCCCAAGTACTGGGATTACAGTTGCCCACCACCACACCCAGCAGCCTGCCTTCTCCTTTAAGATGCAATGCTGGGCCGGGCGTGATGGCGCACATTCGGGAGGCTGAGACCGGAGGATCCCGGTTCTCGGCCAGTCTCAGCTACCCAGTGAGGCACTCCGCAACTTAGTGAGACTTGGTTTCAAAATAAAGAATAAAAAATAGGGCTGGGGGTATAGCTCGAAGGTAGAATGCCCCTGAGTTCAATCCCCAGTACCGCAAAAACAACAACAACAAAAGATGCAATGCTGGCTTTTGCCCCTCTGGGACACCTTTCCTGACTCTCCCCACCCCTCCCCCCACACACCTTGGGTCAGGAGGTTCCCTTCTATGCCCATTCTCTGCTCTACCGGAAAACCCACCTCATGTTGTAATCATCTAACTCTCCTTCTAGAGCAGGGGTATTCAGTAAATGTTTGTGAGCTGGGCATGGTGGTGCAGGCTTGTAATCCCAGTACTTGGGAGGTTGAGACCGGAGGATCCGGGTTCACAGCCAGCCTCAGCTACTTAGTGAGGCCCTCCGCAACTTAGTGAGACCTTGTTTCCAAATAAGGAATAAAAAATAGGGCTGGGGGTGTAGCTCGGAGGAAGAACGTCCCTGGGTTCAATCCCCAGTACTGCAAAAAAAAAAAAAAAAAAAAAAAAATGTATGTCACACGGATGGTTGTAACCCAAGCTCTGCCTTTTAAGGCTTAGCCATCTGACCTCAGTTTCCCTATCTGTTAAATGAGGATGATGCGGCAATCTCAAGCATTGATATGAGTATTAGACGAAGAAAGGAGTGTAATACCCTATGTATAGTAAGTGTGCAGTAAATTGAAGCAAATATTATTTAGACTAGGGAGGTCTTAATCTTTTGGGGTCGTGGACTATAGAATTTAGTAAAATAAAACACTGATACACATACGTGCACAAGGCATTACTCACAATGCCAGGGACTTTACAGAGGCTTTGAAGCCACAAGCCCCAAATTAGAACCCATTGTTTAGAGATATTTATAAATGTCAATTATTTTTTTATTACTGTGCCCACTAACAGTGGCACCTAATAAATGTTTAATAAGAGGGTGCCACTGAATGAGTTAATTTTGAAAATAGATCAGCTTCCCCTGAAGCTCCTCAGCCAATGGCCATCTCAGCCCCTGGTCAGACCTTCCTGGCCCATTGCCTGTCAGGAAAGAGGTCACTCAGCCAGGGGGTGACCTTGGCTTTTTCTGACAAGCAAAAACAATGGCCCAAGGCTTCCCCCACGTGACCGGCCAAGACTCCCACAGTCTCCCTGGGCCACCTTTTCCTACCTCTGTAAATACCCCTCCTTCCTCCCAACTGTAAAATCTGAGCGATGCGATTCTGAAGTGTAGCTGCCACGTCCTTCTTGCTACAGCGCTTTTTAATTAGGCATCACGAAGCCCCGGAGATTGAGCTGTTCCCTTGTGATGGTGTGCTCCAAAAATTACTGCCATCTGATTCCATTAAAGAAGGATTAGTCAACTGGTTCGTTAGGCATATTTCACCAACAGTGGGACATGGTCACACTTATTGTTATTTACAGAGTGAGGATGGAACGTACATCCTTCCAGAAGGTTACTGATGAGACAAACCTGTTTTCCCAGAGCAGTTAGGAGAAATCATGCCTGGAATTGGGACATAAGGATTTTCATCAATTGGAGGTGGAGGAAGATGTATTTAACTTTCGTTGAGAATACACTCAGCTAAATTGGGCTGAATTCATATGTTGAAGTCTTAACCCCCACTACCTCAACATAAAACCAAGTTTGGAGATGAGACCTTTAAAGAGATAATTCAGTTAAAACAAAGTTGGAGGGTGAGCCCTCCTCCAATATGACTTATAAGAAGAGGAAATTTGGACACAGACATTTGCAAATGGAGAAAGAAAGTGACCATCTTTAGCCAAGGAGAGAGGCCTCAGAAGAAACCAACCCTGCGGACACCTCCATCTCAGACCTCTGGTCTCCAGAACTATGAGAAAATAGGGATCGTGTGTGTGTGTGAGTGTGTGTGTGTGTGTGTGTGTGTGTGTGTGTGTGTGACTGAACCCCAAGGCATTCTACCCCTGAGCTATACCCCCAGCCTGATTTTCAGTTTTTATTTTGAAACAGGGTCTCACTAAGTTGCCAAGGCTGGCCTTGAAACTGCAAAACTGCAATCTGCCTATCTCAGTCTCCCCAAGTACAAGGATTACAGGTGTGCACCACAGTGCCTGGCAAGCATATCTTGTTCAAGCCACCCAGGCTGTGGTGCTCTGTAATGGCAGCCCCAGTACACTCATTCGTGCCAAGTGCCAGGTGATGGCTTGGTGTGTACGATGGCGTTGAATCTTCACTGAAGAGATGAAGACAGGGAACCAGAAGGAATTAGTCACTTGATGAAGGTCTTATCAGGTGGCAAGAGGCAGAACCAATGTGTGTGTGTGTGTGTGTGTGTGTGTGTGTGTGTGTGTGTGTGTGTGTTTACTGGGAATTGAACCCAGGAGCATTCTACCTCTGAGCTCTACCTCCAGCCCTATTTAGTAGTTTTGTTTTGAAACAGGGTCTCTCTAGGTTGCTGGGAGTATCACTAAGTTGTTAAGGCTGGTCTTGAACCTGCAATCCTCCCATCTCAGCCTCTCAAGTCCTGGGATTACAGGCCAGTGCCACCATGCCTGGCTCAGAACCAGGACTGGAACCCAGGTCAGTCTGACTCCAATGCCTGCCACACCCTGCCGAGCCACCTTGGACCAAGGTGGGGGGAAGGCAGCCACTGGCTGGGATGGAGTTTGGACGTCTCTTCCAACGTGAACAGTCTATGGGTCTGTCTGCTCTGGAAGCTCAGACATATTTTCAACAGGCTTTGGTGTCCATCACGCTCTTGAGAGAGCGCCACACTCGGGGAGGATCTTTATGGAGTATGAGAGTGCCTATAAATCTTTGCGAGCTGTGAGAGACGGTACCTGATGCTTCTCCAGGAAAAATCAGAGCCTGCACCTGCAAATTGATGGCTCGCTGTTGATTTTGAAATATTGTCCACTTTGCCTCGCCCTGCATTCCCTGTTGTCATGATTTGACCGGCTGCTGCGTCCGGCCCAGCCACGGCTTTGTGTCGTGCCTTCTGCACAGAGCACCCTTCCCGCCTTGTGCAGCTGGCCACACCTGCTCACTCTAGTGTCAACCTTCAAATGTTCCCTCTTTCAGAAAGTCATCTTGACCTCACCCTCTGGACACTTGTTTTCTCTGTGGCAGACACGCCCTAAGGTGACCCCAGTGAGTGACACCCTTGTATATTCTCTCTCCTTCGGTTCAGGTAGAACCTGTGACTTGCTTCTAATCCATAGAATGTGATCGAGGGGATAGGATGTCACTCTTTTGATTGGATTACTTTCTGTGTCATTCTTATCATTACATTTTGTTTCTAGAGCATCTTCTGAGGCTTGAGAGAGATGTCCTCGCTGGCTTTGAAGGGGTCAGTTAACCTGTGCAGGCTGTATAGTCACGTGTAAGTGACTTCTTGGGACAAAGAGCGGCCTCCAACCAACAGCCAGCAAACAGGTGGGGCCCTGGGTCACACTGTCACAAAAGAGGGACTCTGCCATCAACTGCATGAGCTCGGAAGTGCATCCTTTCCCAGGGCAGGTTGCAATGAGAACACAGCCCTGTGGACACCGTTAGCACGGTCCTGTGGGATCTTGAACAGAGGAGTCAGCAAAACCAAGCCCAGGCCCCTGACTCCTGGACCCTGTCATAAAACCAATGTGTCTTGTTAGGCCATTAAGTGGATATTTGTTAGACAGCAATAGATGACTAATCTACTCAATGACAGGACATATCCAAGATTGTTCTCCATATGCTCTTCCCAGCTAGGTAGGAACCATGAGAACAAGGACTAGAGTTCAGCTCTTTCAGCCCCACACAGTGCCTGGCACATAGTAGGCACTTTATGAATGTTTGCTGAATGCAAAGAGGAATATGATTTTTAAGGTTCCACCTGGCTTAACAAAAAGACGGATTCTAGGAGGTTCAAACTCCATTTACTGTGACCTTCAGGGAAGGTCAATGAGACTATCAAAATTCCAAGGAATGAAGAAAAATGCAGAGAGCAGACATTCTTCTGTCACAGTTATAGATTCTTCGAAACAATTTGCCAAGTAGTTGGGCACCCCGGGCCCTGTAAATGTAGTAATGATGTCTGCCGAGCGCCTTTGAAGACGGTCAAAGTCAAAGGCAAAAATCACAGAACTGGCTGAAAGGCAGCGAGGATCATTAGCTGCTATTTGAAACCCAGAGGCAAAGAGCCATTAGGAGCCTGGAACCCGTCAGAGGAAGTCATCCGTCAGCCGCGGAGCCAGGGACAGAATTCCAAGTCTGCATCAGAACCCCCAGAAAACTCTTCATGTCCCCCTGTCCTCCCCTCACCCCCTGTGACAGAAACAAAACCATAAACCTTGGAGTCAGGAAGGCCTGACAATCACCACCTCGAAGCCCCTCGTGGTATGAATCGAATGGGAAGACCCAGGCTCAGAGCACTTTCTTGGGCAACGGTGCACAGAGGGTCCCGGAACAGCACTCACATTTAAAGTCCCCTAATGGTTGGTGTTAAAAATAGAACAAAACAAATAGCCTCCTGGAGAATCAGCAAGGAAACGAGGTGACGAGGCAGAAAGTCAGGTACTTCGTGAGAGTGTGTGTGTGTGCGTGTGTGTGTGTGTGTGTGTGTGTGTGTGTGTGTGTGTGTGTGTGTGTCTGTGATGGGAACTGTAGAAAGAAGCAAAGCTAAGGAGTGATTTTCTCAAGGCAGAGCGGTTCTTTCAGCCAGCCCAGAGCTTCCCTTGCTCAGGAGTTCCCTAGTCCCACGTGCCAAGCGACCTGCTTTGCATGCGTTACCTCTCTTAGCTTGCCAGCGCCCCTCTTTTCTATCCCTTTTTTAGCTCTCTTTTTATAGGTGAAGAAACCGAGGCCGGACAGATGATGCGATTTCCCTACAATTACATAACCAGGAATTACTTAACCAAGTCTATGTGTAGTACCAACCATGGCGCTGTCATGCTGAAATAAATTTGGGGCCTGAGGCTCAGGGAAGGGGGTGCCGGTGGGGATCCTTGCCTGAGACCCTCACTTTACATTTCACAATACTTTCATCCTGCCACCCGTGTTCTCGATGTATACGGTGTGACACTTCCTGACTGTCAACTCCAGGAGGGCAGGGGCCATGGTGGTCTTACTCCTACTGAATCCCCAGAATATTGTCTGGCAGAATGGAGGAGCTAAGTACCACTTGCATGATGAATGAATGAATGGATGAATGAATGAATGAATGAGGCAAATTCATGAATGGATGCCCCAGCTAGTGATGCAGATGTGGGCGTGGCAAGGATGCCCTCCCTAGGGGCTTCTCTAAGGTGAGCCTACCTGGTGTTGGAGTGAGTGTGCCAGGGTTACCAATACCTAATCCCCTGATTCAAGGAGCTCTCGTGGATTTCCAGAAATGGGATTATAGCACAGCATGCCCGATAAGGTAACTCTCATGGTCTCTTTCCATATTACAAACTATCAAAACTGTCATGATAGTTTTGCTCTTTCCCCCAAAGCTGTGTGAGAGCAGTCAGGATTGATCCCATCTGCCTCACTACCAAGTGCAGCCTGAACGCAGATGTGCGGGAGCCACTCTTAGCCCAGACACTCGGTTTCCTCATCTGTAAGGTGGAAGCGATACTAGCATCTATTTCACAGGAAATGATGCCCCTCAACTACTGAGCCCTCTGCAAACATTCCATACATTTTCCTTTGAGCTACTAATGAAAGCGCCCGGAACAGGCACCAGGCGATGTGGGACTGTGGGCAAGACAGCAATATTTTCTGGCTCCTGGTTGTTCTGTCTGTAACACAAAGGCTGGAGAGGGAGAGGGCTAAGGGCTCACATAACAAGTACTGAACACCGCTTAAGTGCCCACACTAAACACAGAGAGGCAAGGGAGCCATGGCCCTCTATCCACGAGGGTCCCCAGGTGCTTAGAGCTCTAACCGAGAGGAATGTCAGACATAGTAGGAGCTCATGGCACACGCCAGGCACAGCGATAAACACTTTGTCTACCTGAGTCCAATCAATATTCGCAACAATCGTTAGAACAGTCCATTGTCCCAGTTTTATAGGTAAGGAAATTCAGGTGCAAAAGGCCTCCATGATTTGTCCAAGGTCACCAGGGTAACAGATAGCAGAGGAGAGATGTGAACCCAGAAACCAACTCTATCCTCTAATGCCCTTCCTATATACATGGCACACAGTTCTCTGTGACCATGAGACAGATTCTTTGCAGATTGCACCCAGGCCAAGATAGATAAATACCTGTATCTCCCCTCTTCTCCTGATGTTTTTATGCTTTCTCTTTTTCTCGCCTCTCTCTTATCTCCTGCACTTCCATCAATATTGTCGGCATTATCTCCCAGTCATAGAGGCGACTGTTTCCCCCGTCTCTGCCAGTATCATTCATCCCTGCTGACATTGCAGGGAAGAGAGGCTGTGGTCCTGGTGCAGAAGTGATAACTCCAGTTGCTAAGGTGCTTTCTGCAGGGATTCCCAACTGGAAATGGGTCCTCATGACACACAGCATCATATAGCTTTGAACCTCCTTCTCCTGCGTCTAGGCTGAGAACCCCGGAGGGTCCCCAAATCCTCACTGTCTCCTCTCTCTCTCTCTCTCTCTCTCTCTCTCTCTCTCTCTCTCTCTCTCATTGACATTTTCTTTATAAAACCCCTGCTCATTCATTCCATCACAAAATGTCAGCTCACAAACCAAGAATCATTACTATGTGGCTTGTCTTTAACCTCTGAGTTCCCAGTCCAACTCTCTAAAGAAAATGTGGTCCTTATACTATTCCCACCCATGGAGAAAATATGGTCCTCAATCAGTCCCAGCAAGGATCCTGGTACAGTTGAGCAACTCTGAACCAAACAGTGAGAGACTGCCCAGCACAGTGATTAAGAGTAAGAGCTCTGGGGCCAGGCTGTCTGGGTTCAAATCCCAACTCTTCCTTTACCTACTTCTGTAACCTTGCAGATAACTGCTTTGTCTCAGCATTCTTCCTGTTTTACCTTGAGAATGATGGTGATGACGGAGATGACAATGATGATGATGGTATCTCCTTTATTGGGTAGTAAGTGGTTTAAAGTGCAAATGTTTAAAACAGTGGCACTCAATAAACATTAGATATATTTTTTTCTATGTGTCCCCTGGGAAATGCATCTCCAATTGGATTCATCTTCATCACCTTGTAAGGAGACATTCTAGTGGCTAAGAGGGAAGGAGAGAAACTCCAATGACTATGAAATAGAAGGCTTTTGAAAATGGCCTTTAAAAAGAGAGGAAAATAACCAGCAACTTTATGACACTCTGCAAATGCAACATGCTTTCCTTTACTGCCCAGAACATGAAACATGGTTTGCAGCTGCCCTCTGGCGAAGAGGTGAAGCCCCCTACTGTGAGCCGCACAGCTGGACCAAGGAAAGCTCCAAGACTGGAATAATGGTTTTCTGCCTGATAATCAGAGAGCGGCTCAATATGCTGCCTCTTGCTTAAAACAAACACACAAGAGACAAACAACAATCCCAAACCGTGTTCAATACAAAGCACTTATAAGCACAAAGCAGAACGCAATTCACTCTTCTTCCCTGCCTGTCTTTACCATCAGCCCGGCTTGTTCAAGTTTCCCAGAAAACGTCGACAGGGGAAAGGCATTGATTGGCCGGAGTTGAGGAGCAGTAATGAACAATTACAAGTGGCACTGGCGAAGAGAGTGCAGGGCCCTGTGCAGTGCACACGGGAGAATACCACTTTCTCTCTGAAGAGGGCAGCATGGCACCGAGGCCAAGGCCACCACTCTTGGCTCAGCAGGTGCCGAAGGCTGGAGGCTGTGCAGCCCTCGGGAGCCTGGGCGGCTTGGGTTCCCAGGAGCTTTTTTCTGAACAACAAAGGCATCTTTGAACATGAAATAGGATTCTTGAGGTTTGAACACAGTCGCACTCTGCCTCTCACCCAAGGGTATACAGTGCAAACGGATACCCAGGTGAAGCATGATGGATGGAAGATCCAGAACGATTTCTTTTTCCTGTGTACTCACACATCTGCCCTCTCCAACTGGCCCCTCTGAAATTAGACAATAGCACAGCATCCCAGATGGTCTCTGATGTTTGCAGGAGAAAGTGTTCCTTGTTCTACTAAGACTGCGTGCTTCCGCAGCCTGAAGCTAAATACCTTCTCAAAAACATCCTTTGCACAGAAATAAAATGTTGGGAATGGGGATCTTAGCTCCGGGGATGCATTTATCAAGCCAATCAAGGTAATTATAATTAGAACGCTAACTAAGTGAAAGCTAAGCATGAAATGCATTTGCAGAAAACCTGGACTGCATACAATTAAGCCCTGGTGGGTGGCATTTTGAGGTATGCCATTAATACATTCGGGGGATGGAAAAGATTCATTTTTTCCTAGATATCTTGGTCTAGTTTCATTAAAGGATTCAACTAGTGATAAGAAGCAGGTGTAACTGCTAAATGTGGAGCTATAAGATAGATGCCAAAGGGTAGCCTAACTGGATATTTTAAAAAGGTTTCTCTGACACCCTGTCAAATATGTTCATTGAGCATCAGTGTAACCTAGTTCTGTGTTAGGGAAGAGAAAAGGAGAATTGAAGATTCTTAGGGAAGATAGAGACTGCCTGCTTGCTTGTTTTCTTCCTTCCTTTCTCGCTTTCTTTCTTTTTCTGAGGATTGAACCTAGGGTGTTCTACTTCTGAGCCTGCACCCCCAATTCTTTTATTCGAAAACAAGATCTGGCTAAGTTGCTGAGGGTCTTGCTAAATTGTTGAGGCTGGCCTCCAACATCCTCCTGTCTCAGCCTCTCAAGTACTGGGATTACAGGTATGGACCACCACAACCAGTTGATTGGCTTTCTTTCTTTCCTCCATCTCTTCTTTCTTTCTTTCTTTCTTTCTTTCTTTCTTTCTTTCTTTCTTCTTCTTTTTCACACTGAGGATTGAACCCAGGGGCATTCTACCTTCAAGCTACATTCCACCTCCCAGCCCTTTTTATTTTGAAACAGGGTCTTTCGAAGTTGCTGAGGCTGGCTTTGAACCTGAAACCCTCCTATCTCAGCCTCCCAAATACTGGGATTATAGGCACGAGCTGCCACAGCCAGTTTATAGGGCTCCATTTCTCAGCCTCACTTTTGGGAATGCACTCAGCCAACTGGTAAAAATCATTCCATGGCTCCCATTGTCCAAAGAAAGCTCATTCTTGGGAGTTCTTCATTTAGGGGTCCCCTTTCCAATAAAGTCCTTACTCTCCTCTCCTCCCCTCAGACTGGGCTCCCTCTGCCATGGCAACGCTTGTCCTGGTTTTAAACTTTACTTATTTATATGTTCTTTCTCCCTCCTACACTGTTACCTCCTTGAGGTCAGAGACTGTCCCTTTAACCTGGTCTCTAGCACTCAGCGCATGACCAGGGCAGCAGAGGTTCTGGCAAATGTTGAATGAAGAGTGACCCAGTAATAACTGAATAGACAACTGAATGAATAGAGGGTGATCTTGCCTCTGGGTCCTGCTCAGACCAACTCCTGATAATACTTCTCCACCTCCGCTCCCCAGGGACTTATTCTGCAACCACAATTCCAGGACAGTGTTAGGAAAACACAGCTTCCTATAGAGAACAGCTTAGGGGAGACAATTCAGGTCGGCAGGGATGTGTGGAGGTCTGTGGGTCACTGTGGATCTCCTTACAAAGCCATCTTTGAATAAAAGCACAGCGTGAACCCAGGGAAGTGGGTGCTTAGAGGCACTCCAGGTCATGCCTTGAAGTATCTTTCCATTTTGTTCTGGGGTAGGAGGGCACAGAATACTATATTCACAATCCACTTAATGTTTGTGATTTACATATACGATTTTTATTTTGAGCTCATTGCAGATCCATACACAGTTGTAAGAAACATATCCCATGTACCCTTCACCTGGTTTCCCCCAGTGAGGACAAGATCACAACCAGACCACTGACAATGGTACAATCCAACCACCTGATTTAGTCGAGTTTTATATGCAGGTGTGTGTATCTGGGTGCGTGTGAATGTGTGTGTGTGGGGGGGTATACTTTATGCTTCTGAAAACAGCTTTCCTCCCCACCCGCGGCCGGCGGGCGGGGGTCCTGTCTGACCCGCGGGCACACACATCCTTGTGTCCCTCTTGCACACACAGCAGGTGCCCAACGATCATCCACCAAGCCACTTGAGCTCCTATGTCAGTGCGTGTGCAAGAGGGGGCGCAATGTCTTAAGGTAGAACAACGAACTTGAAGCGTCTGGTATTTTAGAGGCAAAAAGCAAAAAAGTTGGCAATTTCCCCCCACAATTGTGCATTAGCTAGCTTGGCTTATTGCTTCAGAGCGATCCTTGGTGCATATGCTGCGATCTCCTAAGAGCACAGCTTTTGAGTTACTTCCCCCCCACCCCACACACACACACCGGGGCTGGAGAAGTGGGGGGCTCACAGGGAACTCGGGGCTCTTCCTGCTCCTACCTACACCCACTTGCACCCCTTTCTTCCCCAGGGCTGGACTGTTTCACCCCGTCTCCAGGCAACCGCCAGGCGCGCCAGGCGGGACGTCATTTCCTGAAGAGCCCGCGGGGGGAGGGGGCGGGAGAGGGGGAGGGGCGGGGGCGGGGCCAAGACGGGGCTGGCGACGGCGACGGCGTCGGAACTCGCTGGAAGACTCGGCCCCGGGTTGCTCAACAGTTCGCAAAGTCCGGGCTCGCGGCGGCGCGGCTCCGTCTGCGCCCGGGCGGCGCGGGGGCGCGGGGACCCCGGGCTGCTGCATCCCGGGACATGCCCCGCACCCCCTGCCGGACGCCCGCGCCGCTCCATCGGCTGCGACTCGGGGGGCTCTGGAACTAGATCGACCTCCGCTCCAACTTCTGACTTTGGGGTCCCCCAGCCCTAGAGGAACCGGCGACCTGGCTGGGGGAGCCCCGGGGATGGTGTGACGGGGCGGTCAGCTCTGCTGCGCCCTCCACTCCGGCCACCCGCGGTCTCTGCGCCCCCCGGCCTCCAGCCGCAGTCTCTGCAACCTCCCGGCTCCAGCCGCTAACTCTTTGTCCCTCAGGATCCCGCCGGTGTCTCCGCGTCCTCAGGATTCCAGCGGCCGTCTCTTCGCACCCCCACCGTCTTCGCACCCCCAAGACACCTGCAGCGGTCTCCGGGACCCCCAGGATCCAGCCACTCTTCCTGCGATCCCCCCCCTCAACTCATACACCAGCCGTGGTCTCCGTGCTCCGGGAAACCCAGACTCCAGCCGCGGTGTCCGCCGTCTCCCGGGATCTCTCCCCGTCGCCACGTCCCCCCCAGCCCAGACTCCAGCCGCGAGCCCCCCGCGCCCCGGCATCCAGCCGTCGCGCCAGGGCCGGCCGGCGCAGCTGCAGCCCTCCGCGCGCCCGGGGTCCAGCCGGCTCGGCGGGGAGATGAACGCGCCGCTGGACGGCCTGTCGGTGAGCTCGTCCTCCACCGGCTCGCTGGGCTCGGCGGCCGGGGCGGGCGGCGGCGGGGGCGCGGGGCTGCGGCTGCTGTCTGCCAACGTGCGCCAGCTGCACCAGGCGCTGACGGCGCTGCTGAGCGAGGCGGAGCGGGAGCAGTTCACCCACTGCCTGAACGCCTACCACGCGCGCCGCAACGTCTTCGACCTGGTGCGCACCCTGCGCGTCCTGCTGGACAGCCCGGTCAAGCGGCGCCTGCTGCCCATGCTGCGTCTGGTCATCCCGCGCTCCGACCAGCTGCTCTTCGATCAGTACACGGCTGAGGGCCTCTACCTGCCCGCCACCACCCCCTACAGGCAGCAGCCAGCCTGGGGCGGCCCCGACGGCGGCGCGGCGCCCGGGGAGGTGCGTCTGGTGAGCCTTCGGCGCGCCAAGGCCCACGAGGGCTTGGGCTTCAGCATCCGCGGGGGCTCGGAACACGGCGTGGGTATCTACGTTTCGCTGGTGGAGCCGGGTTCCCTGGCCGAGAAAGAGGGGCTCCGGGTTGGGGACCAGATTCTGCGAGTCAATGATAAATCCTTGGCCCGAGTGACCCACGCGGAGGCTGTCAAGGTAGGGCTGGGGTTTGGGGTAGAGAGAAGGGGCAAAGGTATGGGCAACGTGGTGTGGCTCCTTCAGTAGCTCCATGCTGTGTGTCCTTAGGCAGATCCCTTAACCATTCTGGGCTCCATGTTTCCTAACTTTAAAGCAGGGGTGTCTAATTTATGAAGCAGAGAGGCAGGTGCCAGGCACCAGGGATAGGCACCTTGCTTTCTTGGGGCCTACAGGCTCATGCAGGAGATAGACAGTATCAAACACTCAAGCAAATGTATAATCGCAAAGTGAGAAAGAGGCTGTGGATTGTGAGCATTAAAAGAGATAAAGTCTCTGCCTGGCAGAGTTAGTATCCATAGGTGGTCTCTACTGCTGCTGCTGCTGCTGCTGTTGCTGTTCTCATGATTTTTTTGCAGGTGTTTTGCCTCTGAAAGTTTCCTTAGCTTGTTAATGGCCTGCAGAGGCCCTTCAGGTGACAGAGCTCTGGCCTGACCCTGCTGTTGGTGGGCCAGCCCAAGGGTCCTGGAGAGAGACACTTGCCCTCTCAGAACCTTTGGATCTCCACTTGGAAAATGGAGCAACTGGACCTGATGAGTGGTCCCTAAGACTGTTGCAATTGAGGCTGCTGCCTGTATTTCAAAAGCCGCCCCCCCCCCCACGGGAATATTTGTGCTTTTCGTGTCTGTTAATTGAGAAAAAAATAACCTCATGACAAACAGCTTCTGGGGATTTAATCATGCTGTTGAAAGGAGTGTGTGTTTGCTAATCTCATGGCCTAGGGCTATTGTATTTGGATAGGGATAGTATTTGGTCCCCTGGGTGGATTCCAGGATCCCTTGCAAGCATTTAGCCTCCATCCCCACCCCTTGTGTACAAGAAGTGCAGAGTTGGGGCGGGAGAGGAACCTCAACACACGCTGTGCTTCTGCAGAGAAATGCTTCCAAAGGTTTGGGGCTGGCCTGTGACCCCCACTCCACGCCACACCCCTATCTCCTGGTTCTACTGAGCCCAGGTGTTCTGAATTCCAGCCCAGGCCTGCTGGCTGCTGGGAAGCTCCCGGGTAGCAGAGGTCCCAGGCGGCTTCCTGTGTGCTGTCCTGAGACCTGTGGCCAGGTGAGTGGAAATGAACCTCTGACTGTGTACCTGGGACACCGGCATCTGTCTCTGACCTTGGCCTCCCTCGTTTGCTTTCCAGTCCATCGACCCCTTTGGAGAGACCCTGGATGCTTTGGGAACTTCTTTGCAGTTTCTGGGAAAAGGCAGATGGGCTTAGATTGTTCCAGGGCATGGTGGGCAAAGCTCTTTGTGGGTTTCCATGCAACAGTTCTCTCTGTCTCCTCCCTCCCCATCAGTCTTTCCCCTTTATCTAGCATTCCATATATTTATAAAGAAATAGTCCATTAGCCTTAGCTCTGAAAGGTCAGAGTTCCAAGATGATGAATTTATGCTCTAAAGATACTTGATCCAAATGGTCATTTATAAATGTGGATTCAATTTTAGTGGCAATTTAAGGAGACTTGGCTAGCTTAATCATCACAAGGTGATAGACATCGAAAAGACCCTCAGTTACCCTGAACATTAAGAACACTGACTCTCTCTGCAGTTTGCACCCCAGACCCGGCGTGACCTAAGGGTTGAGCTGCTGGGCTGTGAATCATAGTTTCCTGGCATTTTTTTTTTTTTTTATCACGCTCTGGACCTTCTTCCTGAACCTGTCAGAATGGCACCGTGGTACGGTGAAGCCGTGACTCAGAGTAGCACCAGGCCCCAGCTCCTTTCCTTACTCTTGTTGCTGCCAGAATAAAACCCCAGCTCTCCGTGTATAGTTTTTGAAGCCCAAGAGAGCACTTGCCACTGCAGGAGAGCTGGATAAAAGCAGAACTGTCCTTGAAGTGTGGCGCCCGGGTGGCAGGAGTCTGTGTGAGCTGAGTGAGGTGGCTGTTAAGGCAGGGTTGCCCCGCTTTCGGCCAAGGCCAGACATCATCTGCCTGGGATGGATTGCTTTGAGCCCAGGTAAAGCAACAGTCAAAATGAATGTTGCATTATGTCTCATTAGCTCCAAAGGGAGAAAGGGACAGACTTTCAGGTGGGTGCAGGTTTGCACAGTATGCACATGGCTTCAGGCACAGTGAAAAGAACACCTAGACCGCTGCGGATGCTTTTCCACAAAATTAGGGTTTGGTCCCTTAACTGCAAGCTCAGAGTGGCCCCTGCTTCTCTCCCAGGCGCTGCCCCCTCCTACTCAGCTCTTTGCTGGAGCCCCTTTGTAAGTCATGGTAGTGCAGGGCCCCCAACAGGTTCCATGGTAAAGGTAAGTATCATTAACTGTACTTCAGACTTTATTTGGATTTCACTGGTTTTTCTGCTTATGTCCTTTTTTTTTTTTGTTCTGGGCTACCAAGTTGCATTTAGTAGATGTCTTTCCAATCTTAAGATCTTAATTTTTCTTCTGTGATGGAAAGAGAGAGGAAGAGAGCCCCTGAGCTTCCCAAAAGGAGAGATTAATTGCACGTGTGTGTGTGTGTGTGTGTGCGCGTGTGTGTGTAAGACTAAAAAAAAAAAAATTTTAGGAGTTAAATTATCTAAGAGTTTATGAATCAGAGGGAGTGGCAGCTTTTTAAAGACAGGCTTGAACAGACACAGTTGTTTCCACTTCTCTTGATGAGAAAGTGAAGCATCCATCGTTACCCAAACGATGTATCCCGCATCCGGTGGGGCTCCCCTCCTCTTTGAAGCCCATTTGCCCTATCAGCGGTGGCAAGTCCAGATGAGGCAAGCCATTTACTGTTTGCAATTATGTTGAAATGTTTGCGTTTTCAAAAAGTCTATCTCAAATGAACAGGAGCCAAACTAGTAATGATGAAAAAAGTAGATCGTGCAGAGGTTTTCAGCCAAATATGCTTGATAAGCCGGCCAAGGAGTCTGCAGGCCAGGGATACTGCATTAGTTCTGCTCTGTGACCTTGGGCAAGTCCCTGAGCCTCTCTGTGTTCCAGGGTGGGTGGGTCAGGGACTTTCCAAGGTCCCTTCCAGCCCAGAGA
>PVLC010032558.1:0-18098 GCA_004027655.1 Graphiurus murinus
TTTTTTTTTTTTTTTTGCGGTACTGGGGATTGAACTCAGGGGCATTCTACCTCCGAGCTACACCCCCAGCCCTATTTTTTATTCTTTATTTTGAAACCGAGTCTCACTAAGTTGCGGAGTGCCTCACTAGGTAGCTGAGGCTGGCCGAGAACCCAGATCCTCCGGTCTCAGCCTCCCGAATGCTGGGATTACAAGCGTGTACCACCACGCCTGGCTACCCCCAGCCCTTTTTTAAAATTATTATCCTTTATTTTGAAGCAGAGTCTCACTAAGTTGCCGAGCTCCCGCCTGCCTGCAGGTTGCAGACCGCTGTTTTGAGGAGGGCACGTGTGTGGCTGCCAGGCTGCTGTAAGCAGTGTGTCTGACCTTGCCCGCCTGGCTCCCGCCTTGGTCCGCCTCGGGGAGCATCAGGCAGCAGTGGACAGCAGCCACAGGCCAGCAGCAAGCGGACGTGGAAAGAGGTAAGCTGAGGGGTCCGCGCAGCGCTGGCCTGAGAGCACCTCCCCCGTCCTCCCTGCCGGACGATGAATCCGGGTGCAAGCCTCTCATCCAGGAAGGGGTCTCGGTCCTCTGGGACAGCTCAGGGGACTTTGCAGCTACATCAAAAGCCTTGGAGAACCCCACGACAGACCAGCTCCTGGAGCCGTCTTAGTCACGTGGCATTATCATGACGGGTTTTGAAATCTTGGCACCGTCTTAGTAGCATATTTGGTGTGGCTTTCTTGGCCTTTTGTGCCTGGTTGTCTTGAGGCTCTCCGTTTATATCACGATCATCGCAAAGTGGGCAAAAGTTTGCAAAGATGAGCTTCAACTTGTCTCTGAAGCATTGCTTAATAAAAGGTTAAAAATCAGCCTCACTGTCTGATATCACGGCCTTGGTTTAGTAGTACAAACGTGGTGACTTTATTGTGCTGTAATGAATAGGCAGCTAGGCGTGGTGGCGCACGCTTGTGACTTCAGGCAGTACTTGGGAGGCTAAGACAGGAGGATCGCAGGTTCAAGGCCAGTCTCGGCAACTTAATCTCTCCACAACTTAGTGAGACCCTGTTTCAAAATAAAATAATAAATTAGGGCTAAGGTATAGCTCGGAGGTAGAAAGCCCCTGGCTTCCACTCCCAGCACCACACACACACAAAAAAGAACAGGCAGAATCACGGGAAAGGACATCTCCCATGACATGTGAGAAACGTGTTGTTCCACAGTGTGTGATGTAATTCCATCATGTAGAGGGATTTGGCAGGGAGCTGTGTGCATGACACACTAGAAAACAGGGCCACGGACTGTCTCAAGTTGACCGTGACTGGGTCACATGGTTCTTGTTAACGTGAAAGTTCTAGCTCATCCACCGCGGGAACGCGTTCTGTCGACGGAGGTAAGAAAGAGGGAGAGGGCGGCAAGTGCGGTCTGGTTTGGCAGAGTAGCCGGTCAGCCCTCATGAGAAGGACAGCCCAGCGGGGCACGGTGCTGTACTCCTGTAATCCCAGTACTTGAGAGGCTAAGACATGAGGATCGCAGGTTCAAAGCCAGCCTCAGCAACTTAGCGAGACCCTGTTTCCAAATAAAAAAAATAAATAGGGCTGGGGGTGTAGCTCAGAGGTAGAACACCCCTGGCTTTCATCCCCAATACCACACACACACACACACACACACACACACACACACACACACACGCTGCAGCACGGCTCAGCTCAGCTGGAGCCCTCTGTGCAGCGCGCCCTTCACTCTTATCACTGTTATCACCAAGTACAGTGCATAGAGCGAAAGGCCAGCTCTAAATTAATTATTACAGCACGCTCCTGCTGTGTCAACAGCACGCAGATGAAATGTGCTCTGATGATAATCACTCTTCTTTTTTTTTTTTTTCCCACAGTATTGGGGATTGAACTCAGGGGCATTTTACCTCTGAGCTATACCCCCAGCCCTATTTTTTATCCTTTATTTTGAAACAGGGTCTCACTAAGTTGCGGAGGGCCTCACTAGGTAGCTGAGGCTGGCCGAGAACCTAGATCCTCCAGTCTCAGCCTCCCAAATGCTGGGATTACAAGCGTGCGCCACCACGCCCGGCTTGGATTGAAGCCCTTTTCAAACCCAAATCTGAACTTCCAGGCTGACTTTCCTGCCACCTGAGCAAGCCTCCCCCTCCCCGTCTCGGAGCTTGGGAGACAAGGCGTGGCTCTCCTCCCTGTGGCCTCAGCTCCCCCCAGGCCTGCAGGTGACTGTGTCTCGGGCTCATCTCACAGTGGCCTACTGTTCAGAACTGACAATTGGCCTAAAAAAGCCCCCTTTGCTGGCATGACTGCGTTTCCTGCTGCTGAGCTCTGAGCTACAGACCCAGCCCTATTTCTTTTATTCTTTATTTTGAAACAGGGTCTCACTAAGTTGAGTGCCTCACTAAGCATCTGAGGCTGCCCTCGAACCTTCGATCTTCCTGTCTCAGCCTCCCAAATGCTGGGATTACAAGTGTGTGCCACCATGCCTTGGCTTTTTTTTTTTTTTTTTTTGAAACAGGTTCTCGCTAAATTGCCCATGCTGGCCTCAAACTTCTAATCCTCCTGCCTCAGCCTCCAGAGTCACTGGGATTACAGGTGTGGCCACCATACCCAGCCAGATGCTATTCCGTGAGCACTAGCTGAACCCCCATAGCTGGTTCACACTGGGCCACACTTCACAGCCCCCCCCCCCCGCACTCCCACCCCCAGGGTCCTGCACCTGCGTGTACCGCCTCGGGTGGGCCCTCAGGTTCGGAGAGGCCCACACTGCACTCCAGAGCACTTGAGGTGGAGCCTCCCGCTTCTCAAGGAGCAGCAGGCGAGAGGAGGGCCCTGTGGGGCCTGGTGCAGCCCCGCTGCCCCTGCGCCCCAGCTGAGCCTGTGCCTTGGCTACAGGACGCCATACAACACACGGCGGAGTCGAGGACCCCGAGCTGGCTGAGTGGCTGCTGGAGCTGGCCTGGAGACACGGCCTCACGGACTTGCCATGCCCTACTGCATCCAGGTGACCAGGGAGTACCTGAGCAAAGTGAGTACCCCCCCCACACACACACACCTGAGGCCAGCCCAGACGGCCCAGCCCGCCCCGCCTGCCTTGGGGAACGGCCTCTTCCCTCCAGGAGCATGGTGGCAGGGCCGACTCCTTCACACCTCCGTCCCCTGCGGCCACAGTGCCTGGTTTTGAAGTTCACCCTGCACCAAAGTGCTAGCAGTGCCTGCCTGGGCCCCAGCGGTAGCCACCATCCCACCTGTGTCATCTGGCCACGTTGTCGTTTCTGACGCTGGGGAAGTCACCTCTCCACCACCACCCCTTGCCCTGGCGCCTGCTGAAAGCCAGCTGGAGACCCTGAAGCCGCCTCTGCCGAGGCTTCTGGCCGAGGGCCGAAGGAAGGGGACCTCTGTCCGGCGTTAGTGCGGGCTAGAAGGGAGACAGCATCGGGGTGTGCTGTGGCTTCGGCCTGCAAGGATCCTGGGCCTGCGTGCAGGGAGCCGCCCAGCCCTTGGCGAGGACCACCACCCTGCTGCAGGGCAGCTGGGCTGGTTGACCCGCAGGGCACGTCTGGGTGTGCAGGGAGGGCATCCCTGACCACATGGCTAGAGCTTCCAGAGGGCAGACCGGCCTGCTTCACCATTTCCCCAGCGCCGTGGGTGGCAGCTCTGGGGAGGAGTTGTGCGTGCTGGGGAAAGCTGCCTTCCCTTCCCTAAAGCAGCTCCACCTGCAGGCAGCCCACGCTCTCAGGGGCAGGGTGCTACTCCTCTGCCTTACCCGGCACATGTTTGGGGGATCCCGCGGTGCTTGCGCACCAACCACTCCACTGTTCCCAGCCTGGGAGCACTGCGCTGGGGCAGCGCCTGCCGGCACTTCAGGGAGGAGCAAAGAGGCAGCTTGTCCTCCGTGGTGCCCAGGTGGCGGGGCCCACCGGGTGCCAGGGTCCCCGAGGACCCCGTGCTCTCTGGCTAGGAGGGGCGGGCAGCCTGAGCTAGCTGGCTGGGCTCAGAAGCAGGCAGTGTCCAGCAGGCTGCCCCCGGTCTGCAGGTCAGTAAGCAGGATACCCTTGTCCAGAAGACGACACAGCCCTTGTGAGCCAGACCACCAGTCACTGCTGCAGCGTGCCTGGGCCACAGCCCTCAGCAGCGTGAGCCCAGTCCCCAGGCCTCGCCTCACAGTGGCCTCCGTGCTCTGGGGAGGTGGAGCGGGTACGGAGCGCGCCGCTCTTGCAGTCTCCTGTGCCCAACCTCTGCCCCAGCTCACCCAGAGGCCGGGCTCTGCTCTGCTGGCGGGGCCTCACCTGCTCCGCCTTCTGCAGGTGGATGAACTGGATGCCTCAGAGAAACTGCAAAAGCAAGAGGAACATACCGGGGAGCCCGCCCCACTCAGCGAGTAGGTAGCACCCTGGAGCAGGGAGGGGACTCACACGCCCCGCTCCCCTTGCTTCAGATGGGGATGGGCAGTGGGGGTAAGAGCCCAGCGGCTTCCAGGCGGGCGAGGGTCCCAGTGTCCAGGAGCGTGGCACAGCCAGCTCCCTCCTGCTTGGAAGCCACCTGCCTTCTGATGGGTGCTGCCCAGCTGCGCACGACGTCCCCACCCTACGTGGCCTGGGCAGCACCACTGTTGCTGGCGTGTGCTGGGAGGGGTTTGCACCTGGGAGCCCCCGCCTGTCTTGCACACGGGAGAGGCTGTAGGGTCCCGAGTGTTCCCCAGAGCTAAGAGACCTGAGGGGAGTCGTGAGCACACAGTACACCAGCTGAGCTGGTGTGTTCCCCCAGGGCCAGGGCGCCCACCCTCCATGGATGCCAATCTGGTTTCTTTCTTTTTTTTTTTTAAGATTTTGATCAGCATGAATGAGACCCAGCTGACTGAGCTAAGTAAGTGTGCCATTTGGGAACCAGCTTGCCTTCCCACCTGGCCGGTCTCCGGCCAGCACCACAACAGCTCTCCCACCCTCCTCACTCCAGGCTTCTGCTCCCGTGCCTCCAGCCCTGGGTGGGGTGGTCAGGGCTGGTCCTGGCCAGCGCCCAGCCTGGGCAGCGGGAGCTTCACTGTTGGCTTCTCCCCCTGCAGGCCGGCAGCTGATGCAGACAGCAGACAGCAGCCCTGTGGCTGGCCCAGCCCCTGCCAGCCTCCACTGGGCTCTGCGCTGCCCCTGCCTCCCCCCCAGGCTCTGGCGTGCAGATGCAAGGGTAGTGGCGCTCAGTCTCCACACCCCCTCCACTCAGTTCCCAATTTCTCCAAGAAACACTGCACTCTGGAGACAGAGGGCTCTGGCGGGGAAGCGGGACACCTGGGCATTATTCATTTTTGCTGAAGCCCAACGGTGGCAGCCTCCGAGCCACCCCAGAGCCTCGGGAGGCCAGGGTGACCCTGACGCGCAAGACCGTCTCCAGCAGCCAGCGGCGATGTGGACTCCTGCCTCCGGGCCCTCTGGCAGTGCTGCAGTGCTCGGCGTTTCTGGTCTGCAAGGATTCCCCAGAGCTTGGGAGGAGGGGCACTCTCCTCTCCAGGCCACATTGCAGCCTCGTCAGGAATCGGATGGAGGCGCCAGACCTCCTAACGTGACTCTGCGGCTCCTGCGGATCATGAATATTAAAGTCGGCTTATTAAGGCAAAGGTCTGCTTGATGTGCGCGAGGGTAGGAGGGACGGGGGCGCATCTGACCGGCCCTTCCGCCTATGAAAGGTGTTCTGCGGCCTCCAGAGATGCGGGAGCTTGTGTCTGCTCAGAGAAGCTGCCTGCCTAGAAGCAAGCGGCGGCTCTTGTTTGGGTCTCAAATCCTGCCGCGGGGCGGGGCGGTAACCCCCAGCCCCGAGGGGCGTCGGAAGGCCAAGTTCGCAGCGTCCTGGGGGAGGTCTGTCCCCGCGCTTCCGGGATCTCGGGGGATCCGGTCGCTCGCAGACAACGGCGACTCGAAGGCCCACTGCCGGCCTTACAAACCCTGCACCTTGACCCCCAGCTCTCGCTCCGCCCACGCCACGCCCCTCCCGGGGCCCGGGCCCGGCCATTGGCTGTCCTCGAGTCCCCGCCCCGACGCCTGCCCCGGTGCGCCCCGCCCAAGCCTCAGTTTCCCGGCCCGCGGGGGCGGAGCGGGGGCGGGGCCGGGCTCAGGCCACGTGGGGCGGAGCCGGGAGCCGACTCGGCCGCCCCGCCTCCGGGACTTAACCGGCCGCCGCCGCCGCGGACCGAGAGCCCAGCGCCCGAGGCTCGGACCCGCGGCCACCGCCGGGCGCCCCGCCCCGCCGCCATGCCCGCGCCCCGCGCCCCCCGCGCCCTGGCGGCCGCCGCGCCCGCGTCCGGGAAGGCCAAGCTCACGCACCCCGGGAAGGCGATCCTGGCAGGTGGGCCCTCGCGGCGGGACGGACGGGACCCCCGCCGCGCTTCCGGGTGGGCCCGGGGCTCAGGCCCCGCGCGCTTCCGGGTCGGCGGGGACCCGCGGCGCGGGGCGGGGGGCGCGGCCGGGGCCGGGTGCCACCTCTCGGCCAAGTCGGCGGCGGGGAGGCCGGGCGCGGAGGCCGGGCGCGGAGGCCGGGCGGGGCGTCTCGGGACCCGTGCACCTCCCCGCAGGCGGCCTGGCGGGCGGCATCGAGATCTGCATAACGTTCCCCACCGAGTACGTGAAGACGCAGCTGCAGCTGGACGAGCGCTCGCACCCGCCGCGGTACCGGGGCATCGGTGAGCGCGGGCGGCCCGGGCGGGGTGGGGGGCGCCGAGCCCCGCGGGGTCCTGACCGCCCCTCCTGCAGGGGACTGCGTGCGGCAGACGGTCCGCAGCCATGGCGTCCTGGGCCTGTACCGCGGCCTCAGCTCCCTGCTCTACGGCTCCATCCCCAAGGCGGCCGTCAGGTGAGGCCCTGCGCGCCCGGCCCGGGAGGGGGCGGCGGCGGCGGCGGCGCGCTCACCAGCCTCTCGCCCCCAGGTTTGGAATGTTCGAGTTCCTCAGCAACCACATGCGGGACGCCCAGGGCCGGCTGGACAGCACGCGCGGGCTGCTGTGCGGCCTGGGCGCCGGGGTGGCGGAGGCCGTGGTGGTCGTGTGCCCCATGGAGACCGTCAAGGTGGGGAAAATCCTGGCACGGAAACAAGGCTTGCGCGGGAGGGGAGGGAAGGGGGTCTTGGTGGCCATGCCCCCGTTGAGACCGAGCGGGTGGGAAGGGCCCCCAGCATGGAGGGGTGGTGGGTGGCCGGCGGGATGGGGCTGTGCCTGCGGGAAGGGTCACAATCTCACGGGAGGAACCCAGGCTGCAGAGGGGCTTCTGGGAGCTGAGCGCAGGAAAAGACATTCTTCAGGTCCTAAGTAAAAGACTTTTTTTTGGTACTGGGGATTGCAACCAGAGGCCTTCTGTCTCTGAGCTGTGCCCCTCTCCCAGCCCTTTTTATTCTTTATTTTGAAACAGGGTCTTGCTTAAGTGGCTGAAACTGGCCTCAAACCTGCCGTCCTCCTGTCAGCCTCCATAATACTGGATTATAGATGCAGTAAGACTTTCATAAACAAAACACTTTTGTGGCCCAAACTGTAGGAAATAGCGGCGGGCGTACCCACAGAGACTCCACCACCAGGTGGGCCCTCTCGGGTCCTGGGCCAGGCTACTGCCCAGGCTACTGTGGCACCGCTGGAGTGGAGCGCCGCGCCCAGCCCTGTCTGCCCCTAGTGGCTCTGGGCTGCCCGTTAGGAGGTGGCACTGGAGCTTTGCTTCCCCCGCCTCCCCTCTCTCGCAGGTGAAGTTTATCCACGACCAGACCTCCCCCAACCCCAAGTACAGAGGATTCTTCCACGGGGTTAGAGAGATCGTGCGGGAGCAAGGTGAGCTGCTCCCGAGGGCCGGGGGCTGGGCCAGGCCGGAAAGGGCTGTTTCCCCTTCCCGTCTTGGCCCTGCACAGGGTTCCCAGCCAGGAGACACGGGCTGACCCCATGTCCGCCTGCCCCCAGGGCTGAAGGGGACCTACCAGGGCCTCACTGCCACCGTGCTGAAGCAGGGCTCCAACCAGGCCATCCGCTTCTTCGTCATGACCTCCCTGAGGAACTGGTACCGAGGTGCGTCTGTGCCCGGGGCCGCTCCAAGCCCCACCACCCCTGCTTGGGCCCCTCTCTACCCTCCCAGCACCCTCTGACCAGTCCCCCCTGGAATGCAGGAGACAACCCCAACAAACCCATGAACCCGCTGATCACTGGGGTCTTCGGAGCCATTGCCGGTGCAGCCAGTGTTTTTGGGAACACGCCCCTGGACGTCATCAAGACCCGGATGCAGGTGGGGAGCCAGGGCGATGAGGGGGGAGCCACAGCCAAGGGCTGGCTGCTGAGCACCCCCCCTCCCCCGTGTCCTGCAGGGTCTGGAGGCGCACAAATACCGAAACACGTGGGACTGCGGCTTGCAGATCCTGAGGAACGAGGGCGTCAGGGCGTGAGTAGGGAGAGCCCCCACCAGCCTCCCTCAGGCCTCTGCTCTTCCCCTTCCAGCCAGCGGGAGGGGGCGCCTCTCCAGGGTCCTCCTGCCTCCCTCGCTCACCTCTGCCCCTTCCCTGCCCAGTTTCTACAAGGGGACAGTCCCGCGCCTGGGCCGCGTCTGCCTGGATGTGGCCATCGTGTTTATCATCTACGACGAGGTGGTGAAGGTACTCAACAAAGTGTGGAAGACAGACTGAGCCCCGGGTGCGAGGGGCCACCCGGGCGCCTCCCACCAGCCGCCAGCCCCTCACCGTCTAGTGCAGTCGTGCCAAAAGGCCCTCCGTCCCTCGTCCCTCGAGCTCCGCAGCCCTGTCCGTTCATGGTGGCCATCATGTGTCTCATAGTGCTGTCTCCTGTGGTGTGTTTGTGTGTAACACCGCGCTCGTGTCCCTGTGTCCACACACTAGCGTGCGTACTTGTGAGTCGTGTACCTGTGTTTCTTGTTCTGTGTCACGTGACCCTGCACCCCGCTTCCCGGGGTGCCCGTGTGGCCTGGGTCCACGTCCCCGTAGACCACGGCCCGGTCCCAGCCCGGTGCCTTCCACCCTGGGCGGTAGGGGCACCCCGCCCTGGCCTACCACAGCTGCCTCCGGGCCTCGGCCTGGCTTCACCGCATTCCAGGGGCTTCTCGCCCCCCGCTTCTCCCGCCATTGGCCTTAACTGGCCCTCGGGCCCTCCTTCCGCCCGGGACAGGGTGGCACCTGCCACTCTCAGGACCACCCTGCCAAGGCAGAATAAACCGGATCCTGTCGCAGTCTTCTGTCCCTGCGTCCATCCCTCCTCTCCCACATAGCGGCGAGGGACGGTGATGACCAAGCCTCCCCAGGGGCCAGCCCACTCCCCATCCGAGGCAGGGTGACAGCAGGGCAGCTGCAGCCACAGCTCGGGCTGGAAAGGATCTGGGCTGCATCCAGGCCTGCCTGTGGCCTGTGGACAAGGTCCCGCGGCCAGCTGCAGGGCGTGCACGAGGCCCTGGGGTGGCTTGGCAGGCAGAGCTGGTCCCAGGAGACAGCACTCCCAGAATGTCCTCAGGCCACCACTGCTCCTCACCAATGGTGGCAGGGCCCCTGTCCCTCAGCCTGCGGCGGCCCCTTCACTTCCCTCTGTGAAAGTGGCTTCACGTGGGGAGGGAGACGCCTGGCAGCGCTCCAGGCTGTGAACCGTGGGGGGTGGGGCTTCCAAGCACAGTGGGAGGCAGCTGTCCCGAGTGGGAAGGGGGAAGCTGCCTGGCCAGGAACCGAGCACCTCGCCTCAGCCGCTGGAGCCTCAGCGCCCCCCCCCCCCCCGCACCACACAGCTGGGAGCCAGGGCTGGAGGCTGCAGAACTCAGCCTGGGGTCCCGTGGTCCCAGCCCCTCCAACAGCCATGAGCCGGGTGGGGGCCGCCCAGGGGCAGGACGGGATGAACCGGTGCTTCCAGTCCAGTTGTACACGGCAGAAGGGGGCACTTTCCTGTCCAAGTGCCCCCGAGGGGGAAGTCATTGCAAGCACCTGGCTCCAGCCCCAGAACCTCCTGGCAGCAGGAGTCTCTCTGTAGGCGGGTTCCTCCCGGGAGCCTTTCAGGGGAGAACGCCAGTTTCCTGCAGCCTCAGTGTAGGCGACCCTGAATCCCTGGAGTCCTGGCTGTGCACGTGGTGGGAAGTCAAGTGCTGGCCAGACGTGGGCTTAAGGTGCAGAGGGAGCAGGAGGCTGAGGGAGGCATGAGGCAATTCAGCCTGCACTGGGGCACTGGGCTGGCTATGTTCTCTGATTGCTGGAAACTTCCCAGTCAGCTGTGACATAGAGCCCAAGCAACAAAGCTGCCCCCACGCAGGTATACACACACACACACTGCATGCAGGTCCACACAGGAGCATGCAGGTCCCAGGACTGGAGCCCAGGCCACAACTCTAACCTCGCTGGGCTCCTCTGGGGCTGGAAGCAGGGGTGGTGACTGGAATTAACCTCAGACCCTGGCTCCCTCATTCGCTGTGTGACCTTGGACAAGTCATCTAACCTTACATCTCTAATCTGAGAAATGGTGTGAAGAGAAGCCAAGACAGCCGGTGCACGGTGGTGCATGCCAGTAAGCCCAGTATTTGGAAGGGTCACGGATTTGAGACCAGCCCAGGGTAATTTAGGGAGACCATGTTTCAAAATAAAAAGGGCTGGGAGTGTAGCTCAGAGGTAGAATCTCCAGTGTCACACAAACACAAAAAGCACAGTCTTAATTGAGAATTCAAGTAGTATTTCTTTGCTGGTTTTTTATTTCCTCTGTGTTTTCAGATTCCCTGGTAGGGAGTCTTAGGAAAAAGGCACAGAATCAAGGGGTCTGAGGAACTCCTGGCGTCCTCAGGATCTGGGACCAGGGACTAGACACACTTAGGGCATGAGAAGGAGGTATGGGCGACGGTCAACCACAGAGAACTAGGGAGCATGGATAAACATGGCCCTTGGTATAGTGCCCCGCTGTGCCCCGACCTCTGACTCCAACCTGGCCCTTATCAGGCTGTGGTTGCTCTGGTCTCCTCGGCCCGGCTGGCCACACCCACCCACCAGCCGCTACCTCCACCGGCCCGGTTTGACCCGCTAAGCGTCAGTGGGCCGTCTCCTGGAGAGATCTCGGGGGACACCCCATCATGCCAGCTCTGCTCCAATGCCTACCGTGGCGGCCGCTCGCTAGCTCGCAGAGCGGCGCTGCCTCCTGTCGCTCGCGGAGCCCCGGGCAGTTCCCACGAGCTGACCTGGGCGCTGGGGCCGCCCCAGCTCTGCGGCCGGCTTCCGCGAGATGGCCTGCACACGACTCGCGCCCTCGCGCGGGCGGGACTGGGGGAGGGTTGGGCGATTCGCCCGCGATCGTGACCCGGGACGGACCAGGGCACCGAAAGGGCTGTGTCCGCGGACGCAGGAGGGACCGAGAAGCTGCCAGGGCCCCCCTTCCGGAGGAACCGGGGTTCGCGGGCGGCCTCGGGGGCGGCAGAGCCCGCAGGGCAGGCGGCGAGCGCGACCACAGCTCGAGCAGACGAGACGGGCGGGGCGGCGCGCGCCGATGACGTCAGGCGCCGCGCATGCGCCCTGCCGCGGCCGCGGAGCTGCGGTCTGGGCGCCCTCGGTGGGGCTGGGCTGCTGGAAGCCACTGTGGTTCTTTTGTGGGTTTTCCGTTTTTGTCCATTGTACTGGGGAAGTTGAACCCAGAGGCATTCTATTCCTGAGCTACGCCCCAGCCTTATTTTATTTTATTTTTTGGTATGAGAATTGAATCCAACCAAACCTAGAAGCATTCTACCTCCCCAGTCCTATTTTATTTTTTATTGTGTGTGTGTGTATGTGTGTATGTGTGTGTTACTAGAGATTGAACTCAGAGGCATTCTACCTCCGAGCTACACCTCCAGCCCTATTTGTAATTATTTATTTTAAAACAAGGTCTCACTGAGTTGCAGAGGGTCTCACTAAGTAACTGAGGGCCACCACCAACCTGCAGTCCTCCTGTATCAGCCTCCCAAGGTCTGGGATTACAGGCGAGCGCCACTACCACCGGCTTATTTTGTTTTTTTGGACCTTGGAATTGAATCTAGAGGTATTCTACCTCCAAGCCACACCCCCAGCACGATTTTATTTATTTGGAAACAAGGTCTCATTAGGTTGCTGAAGGCCTCTCTAAATTGCCGAGACTGGCTTTGAACCTGCCAGCCTCCTGTCTTGGCCTTCCAAGTGCTGGGATTACAGGCTGTACCACCATGCCCGGCTTCTTTTTATTTTGAAAGAAGCTTTAACTAGGTTGCTAAGAGCCTACTTGCTATCCTTGAACACCTTGATCCTTCCGGTCTCAGCCTTCCAGGTACTGGGATTACAGGCACCAGCCACCATACCCAGCACACCCAGCTCTTTGTATTTTTTATTTTCAAACAGGGCCTTGCTAAGTTGCTTAGGCTGTCCTCGAACCTGCATTCCTACTGTCTCAGACTTCTAAGTACTGGGGCTACAGATGTACCACACCAAGCCAGGTCCATCGTGGTTCTAGTCGTGAGGCCCTCAACCCCCTAGCACTCTGCGCCCCACCAGCATCCTCACCTTTCTGGAGTCCACGTGGGCGCTGGCAGTCCACTCCTGGACCACAAGCCCATCCCCCCCACACCACCCCCGTGCCTGGAGATGCCTCCTTTTCCCAGGGCCAGACTTCTCCAGAGATGGCCTGCCCTCTGCAGAAACAGCGCTTCCCTTTTCCTGGGACCCTGAAACATTCTTTATTTTTATTTTTTATTTTTTGGCGCTGGGGATGGAGGCCTGGGCCTCCTCACACATGCAAGGCCAGTGCTCCACACCTCACCCCAGAATTCTTATTTTATTTTTATTTATTTATTTATTTGGGGTTTTTTTTTCCTTTTTGTGGTACTGGGGATGGAACCCAGGGGCATTCTACCTCCAAGCTACACCCCCAGCCCTACTTTTTAGTCTTTATTTTGAAACAGGGTCTCACTAAGTTGTGAGAGCCTCACAGTAGCTGAGGCTGGTCATGAACCAGGATCCTCCTGTCTCAACCTCACAAGTACTGGAATTACAAGCATGCGCCACCATGCCCGGCCCCCAGAACACTTCTTTTTTTTTTTTTTTGCGGTACTGGGATTGAACTCAGGGGCATTCTACCTCCGAGCTACACCCCCAGCCCTATTTTTTATTCTTTATTTTGAAACCGAGTCTCACTAAGTTGCAGTGTGCCTCACTAGGTAGCTGAGGCTGGCGGCGAACCCAGACCTCCGGTCTCAGCCTCCCGAATGCTGGGATTACAAGCGTGAGCCACCACACCCAGCTTCAGAACACTCTTCTTACCAGCCACCTTTGCCTGAGAATTCTCACCACCCTTTAGGCAGCACATTGACTCATTGGCAGATGTAGGTCATTCTTTTGTTTTTTTCCTTGCAGTACTGGGGATTGAAGCCAGAGGTTCAATTGAGAATTGAGAATGCCTTTAGCCATTAGTGAGAGCCTGTTTCAAAATAAAGAATAAAAAATAGGGCTGGGGGTATAGCTCGGAGGTAGAATGCCCCTGAGTTCAATCCCCAGTACCGCAAAAAAAATTAAAAAATTAAAAATAAACGCCAGGCATGGTGACGCATGCTTGCAACCCCAGTACTTGGGAGACTGAGGGGGACCTCAGGTTCATAGCCAACCTCAGCTACTTACTGAGGCCCTCTGCAACTTAGTGAGAGCCTGTTTCAAAATAAAGAATAAAAAATAGGACTGGAGTTGTAGCTTGGAGGTAGAATGCCCCTGGTTTCCATCCCTAGTTCACACACAAAAAAAGAGGTAGAATGCCCTTGGGTTCAATCAAAGAAAGAAAGAAAACAAACCCAGGCAGAAACAGAGCTGTAGAATCTTAGGGGGGCTGGGGAGGCCTCAGCCCTGAGAGTGAGTCAGTCAACAAACACCCCTCTGGGGTCTATACTCTAGGAAGGACCTCAGGGGAAAGAAGGGGCTGCCAGGGACCAGCCTTCTCAGCCAGTGTCTGCCACTCTGTAGCCTGTTTTCCCCAAGCCAGGCTGCCAGTCAGCTTCTGGCTGACAGCCCAGTTGCCCGTGAGTCTGCAGAAAAGGCAAGGCTCAGCCCCGGCCGGGCCAGTAATCCCAGTACTGGAGGACCTCCGGTTCAAGGCCAGCCTCAGCAACTTAGGGAGACTCAGCAACCTAGTGAGACCCTGTTTCCAAAAAATAAAACAAAAAGGGCTGGGGTGCAGCTCGGGACTAGAAGGCCCGGGGCCAGGAAGGAAGGGGTGGATGGAGGAAGGGCGCCAGCTAGCTGTGTCCCCTGCTGATGCAAGAAGGCTGCCAGCCTCCGCTCCCTTCAGCTGCGACCTCCCCTCCTCAGACCCCTGGGCGAATCCCTCCCTCTTGGTCTCAGGACCGGCCTGGGCCGGGTGGCAGCGGGGGAAACTGAGGCCTGCAGGGAGGTTTCAGATGCAGGCGTTCTCCGCCCGGCCGGCCCGGCCGGTTCTCGCTGACAATTGAGCGGCCAAAGCAGATTAGCTGGGGTGTTAATCCCCCCTAATGGTTTCCGAATCCCCGCGCGGGCGCTAAGCCGGCCTTTCTCCGCGCCGCGGCCGGCCCTCCGGTGCCGCAGCCCGCGGCTCGCTCCGATGCTATCTCGGCCGGGCCCGGGCGGCCGAGGACCCGCGCTAATCCGCGGCGCTAGCCTTCCCGGGCCCGCCGGAGATCGGCCGATTGGCGTTTTGATTAGGGCCGCCATTGAGGGCCCCTTTGTGCGACCGGCCCTAAATCCCCTAATTCCGTGATAAAGGAGGCATTAGCGGGCGCTCGCTGCAGGGAAAGGCGCAGGCATGAAAGAAGCAATCAAAGAATCCTGATGGCCTGGCCGCGCCCGCCCAGAGCCAGGGAGGGGGCGCCGCTGGCCCCGGCACCCCGAGCCCGACGTGCAGGCTCCTCTGCACCGCCCGCCTTTTGCAGCAGGAGCTCCTCGCCCAGGCCAGCTCCGAGGGTCCAGGGGCCCGTGGGGACCCACCGGGGACCCAGAGCACGGCCACCCCCTCCCAAGAAGCACCTCCCAAGCCCCAGGTCTGGACGTCCTCATCCGTCCTTATTCTTCCAAAGACTCCTCTGACCAGTCCTGGAAACCTACTGCAGCTCTTCAACCCGCTAGAGAAGGGATGGCAGCCCCGCATGGTGGCACGCACCTGTAATCCCAGCACCTGGGAGGCTGAGACAGGGGGATCTCGGTTGGAGGACAGCCTCAGCAAGTAGTGAGACTCTCATCAACCTAGCAAGACCCTTGTTTCAATTTTTTGGGGGGGGGGTACTGGGGATGGAACCCAGAGGCATTCTACCTCCGAGCTGCACCCTAAGCCCCATTTTTTATTCTTTATTTTGAAACAGGGTCTCTCTAAGTTGTGGAGGGCCTCACTACGTAGTTGAGACTGGCCACAAACCCGGGTCCTCCTGTCTCAGCCTCCCAAGTACTGGAATTACAAGCGTGCGCCACCACGCCCGGCTTGCTTTTGTTTTGTGACCTCTGTACTCTAACAAATATCTCTCCTGCTGAACTATTCCTAGGTTGGATAATTAACAGATCAAGGTTTTGTAAGTGAGTTTCCAGTATGGTGTCCCGGCCGCCGTCTGGGTCTCTTGTGTGTTCTTGGGACTCACAAGCCTGGCTCAGGGCTAAGGGTATGGGGGAATTTTGCCAGTTTCCATATTAAAGTTATATTGGCGTGGTACTGGGGATTGACGGATCTATACCCCCAGACCTTTTTTTGGCAGGGGGATTACTGGAGTTTGAGTCACCCAGGGGCATTCTACCTTCAAGCTACACCCCTAGCCCTTTTTATTTTTTTACAAGCAATTGCCCATTTCTTGATTGAGTTATTTGGTTTTTTGTTTTTAGTGTTAAGTCTTTTAAGTACTTTGTTTATTTAAGTACATTGTTTATTTTAGATATTAGTCCTCTATCAGAGGAATACCTAGCAAAGATCTCCCATTCTGTAGGCTCTCTCTTAAACTCTTGGTGGTTTCCTTTGCTGATCAGAAACTTTTTAGTTTAATGCTATCTTATTTATTAATTCTTTAATTTCCTGAGCTCTGGGGGTCTCACCCCAAGCCCTATTTTATTTTCTATTTTGAAAAAGAGTCTCACTGAGCAGGGTGTGGTGGCACATGCCTGTAATCTCAGTACGTGGGAGGCTGATCGCAGGTTCGAGACCAGCCTCCTCAATGTAGTGAGAACCTCGGCAACCTATTGAGACCCTGTTTCAAAACAAATAAAAGTGGGCTGTGGATGTAGCTCAGAGGTAGAATACCCCTGGATTCAATCTTCAGTACCAAACAAACAAAAACAGGGTCTTACTAAGTTATTGAGGCTGGCCTTGAATCTGCGATCCTCCTATCTCAGTCTCCCAAGTACTGGGATTACAGGTGTGTGCCACCAGGCCCAGCTGGGTGAAACCATTTGACCAAGGGCAGGTCACAGGCCAGATGAACACGGGACAGTATGGAAGTCCAGGACTGGCCTGGGCAGCTGGAAGCGCCCCAGGAGGGTTCTCCAGCGCACTCTGGCTGGTGAGGCAGGGCACACTGCTGGGCTGGGGAGGGTCTGGGGTGGTAGACAGCCTGTGTGTATGTTGGGAGGGGGGCTTCTGGGACAAGAGGGGAAGCAGGAGAGGCCGGGAATGAGCTGGGGAAGGTTTCCCTGGGGACACAGCACAAATGCAACTTCCCATCTGCACATGGAATTTCCCTCCTGGAAGCAGGTTCCCAGCTGATCGCAGGTTCGAGACCAGCCTCCTCAATGTAGTGAGAACCTCGGCAACCTATTGAGACCCTGTTTCAAAACAAATAAAAATGGGCTATGGATGTAGCTCAGAGGTAGGTGCCACCCTAAGCAACAGGGGACCATGTGGGTTGGGGGACGGAGCCTCATCCCAGTTTAGAGGCCAGGAGCCTCGCAGGTTTGGGTGGGTTTCTCTAGGCGAGCTCACTGGTCTTAATAAACCTTGCGAGCCGGCTATGGTGGCGCACACCTGTAATCCCAGTACTTGGGAGGCTGAGACAGGAGGATGGCAGGTTCCAGGACAGCCTCAGCAAGTAGTGAGCCTCTCATCAACCTAGTGAGACCCTGTTTCCAAATAAGAAATAAAATCAGGCTGGAGGTGTAGCCTGGAGGTAGAAGGTCCCTGGGGAGGGAGAGAAGGAAGGAAGGAAAGGAGAGAAGGAAGAAAGGAAGGAAGGAGGGAAGGAGGGAAGGAAGGAAGGAAGGAAGGAAGGAAGGAAGGAAGGAAGGAAGGAAGGAAGGAAGGTAGGTAGGTAGGTAGGAGCGAGCAAGCTTGCTGCCGACAGGAGCCAGCCCTGGCCGGCGCGTCCTGGTGTCCTGGGAGAGTGCTGCCCCCTTGGGAAGCGAGACCGCAGCCCCCACCCCTGCGTGCCCGGGCTCCCTCCCCGCGGCGCGGGGGCGGAGGGGGCAGCGCAGGCTTTCCCGCCGCAGCGGGGATTAGCCGCTCGGGCCGGCGCGGCGGGATTAGCCCGCGTGGACTCGGCTCCGGCCGGGGATTACCGCCCCCCGACGTATATATTGCCGAGGCGCTGGCCGCGGGGCCGGCCGGGCATGGCGACGGCGGGGGGCGCGGCGAGCCTCCGGGCACCCGGGCGGCCCTGCCCCTTCTCCATCGAGCACATCCTCTCCAGCCCGGCCGAGCGCAGCGCCCCGGCCCGGCCGCCCCAGCCCCCCGGCCGCCCGAGCCCGGCGGAGCGCGCGGAGCCCCGGGCCTGCGCCTGCTGCTGCTGCTGCGCGCCCCGCGGGACCCCCGAGCCGGCCGGCGCGCTGGGCGAGTGGGCGCGGGCGGGCCGGGGCGCGCGGCTGCCGTGGCCGCCGAGGCTGGGGTCCCCGCCCGCCCGGGGCTCCGCCGCGCCGGCCCCCGCGCCCGGCCCCGGCCCCGGCCCCAGCCCCGGCCCGCCGCGGCGCACGCGGCGCCACCGCACGATCTTCAGCGAGGAGCAGCTGCAGGCGCTCGAGGCGCTCTTCCTGCAGAACCAGTACCCCGACGTGGGCACGCGCGAGCGCCTGGCCGGCCGCATCCGCCTGCGCGAGGAGCGCGTGGAGGTGCGTGGCCCGCGTGCACGGGGGTGGCTCGTGCGCAGAGGGGGGGCTCGTGTGCAAAGGGGGGCTCGCGTGCAAAGGGGTGCCCTCGCGTGG
>PVLC010032559.1:0-17985 GCA_004027655.1 Graphiurus murinus
GGGGGGGGGGGTTGGTACTGGATATTGAACCAAGGGCCAATCTACCTCTGAGCTATACCCTAAGCCCTTTAATTTTGAAATAGGGTTTTTCTAGGTTACGGAGGAGAGTTTCACTCTTTTGCTAAGACTATCAGTGAATCTGAGATCCTCCTGTCTCAGTCTCCCAACTTCTAAAAGTATTGGCCTCTGTCACCATCCTCAACAAGAAAATGTTTTTCATAAATTTAGAGAGTGGAGAGAAAGTATTGAATATAAATGAATTTGGATTATGATTTTTGACCCAAGATGATGGTTTATATTTGAAATATATTTTTCCAACTCCAAATTTTAATGTCAGTAATATTCTTGTCATCAGTCCCTTTGCTTATTAGTTTTTAAAACTACCTTCATTCAGATCTTTCTGGGTGTTCAATAATGCTACCCATGGATGAGAATGGAGAGTGGTATTTTTATCTGATCTTTATGGCCATTTTTACATAGATAATTATTAACTGAAACATTTCATTTTTGTGAATTACAGATCAGCACAGCAGATTTTAACATATTACTTCAATATGTTTGCAGTTTTAGCAGCTGATAGACATCTAATTGATTATTGCATGTCACTTTCTATGGATAGAGTAGCAGATTAAAAAATTTGTATTTTCCAAAGAGTGGAACTAAGTATAGTCAATGTAAGTGCCAAGATGATAAACTTTAATGAGCACATTATTGATTTCATGTGGGCATGCATGCATGCCCTTATAGAAAATGCGTATTTTATTTTTCTACATAGAGTAGTTAGCTTTATTATTTGAATCTCCCAATCCTCTAGTTCTGCTAGTCTGAGAGGATTCTAGATTTTCATATAGGAAAATATAGGATTCTCGATTTTAACTTTCTATTTTTTTGTACAACTGTCAAAGACTGTATCATTCAACCTTGAGTTAGCATGATTCCTTTGGTGTTCTTTTGGGACACTTAAGGTTTTAATGATATCAATCTATAGAAGCATGTTTTTCTAGTAATAGACCTTTTGCATTAAACTTTTAAAAAATAATCTTACTGAACACATGATATGGTCTATGCTGGATGGATTCTATTTGAACTGTTCCTTTTCCTGAAGAAGAAATGGACACACAAATGTTGCAATGTGTTCATAGTGCCAGGGGTGAAATTTTTCTTCCAATTGCTATTTTGCATTTCTGCCCCCCCCCAGTATTCCTTAATCTCTTGTAGGATTTATGTGTTACTAGTGCAATGAGTAGGGCCAGGATTCAGCTCTTTAAAATGAAGCAATCTTTTCAAGGACTTTTATAGTTTCTTGTAGAAGATGGAAGATGCTGCTTACTTAATAGTTAGGCTCAGGCCAGCTGGCCCCATTTGAACTCCTCCCTGGGAGCAGAGTCACATAGGCAGCAAACATTGCTTTACTAAGTGAAAGTATCCATGTGCCCCTAGGCACTCATCTTGAGAAAGGAAGCATATTTAAAATGGGATGTAAATTTTCCAGTCTTCCTTTTTGAGTCTCAAGTACAGAAGAGAAGACAAGGAACTATGGGATGATTTGAAATATTTAGATTTTGAATTTCTTTGAATATGTACCTAAAATTTGAACCAAAGAAAATGTATCAGAGTTTCTAGGGAAAGAAAATAATTATTACCTAAAAGTTTTTATTTTCAATTTAAGAAATTCAACACAGGATAAACAATGAGCAGGATTTGGAAATCGAACAACAACAAAAAAAGATATCTGTCTGTTTTAGTGAAGGTCATCAAGTCTACTTTATTCTTTGGCCATAATATTTATTTCCATCTATGTTATTCCTGCTCTTCTATGTGTCTTATCTCTCTTTTTAATGGCTTTCTTCTTTCAGTCTATCAGTATCCACATATCCCTGTTATATGAATTTTAAAACATTTTCTTTACTCAATTACTCTTCTAGATATTTTGAATCTTCTATTCTTTTTTCTTCTAATTCATTTTTTTAAATTAAAATTCACTTCCTAACTCTCATTAGTTGATATTTTTTCTCAACTCATGTTAGTTGTACTTATTATTTCCCAAGTGTTTGGCTCAGCAAATGTCATCAACAAGGTCTACTTTTTAACCCAGCAAATATGTTTTTGTACAATGGACTTCTCTGTTGCACTTGGCACAGATAATTGTCCCCATATTTCATGAACACATCTCTAGTTAGCTTCCACATACCTTGTATGGTTCAACTTGCATATATTAGATTATTTCCTCTATATCCATATTGAGTATCACTTTTCTCTCTTACCTTAATGTTGGCTTTCTACAGATGCTAGAATGTTTCTTTCTCTCATTGTATGGTTCTAAGTTTTTTATCAATTAAATTTATTTCTTGGCCAGCATATAAACACAGAAATCTATCTATAGAGTAATACATTTTGATACATGTATACATTGTAAGTTAACTTGAAGATAAACATATCTCCTCAAACATTTCCTTACAGTAAAATCATTCAAAATTATCTCTTCTACCTTTTGAAATATAAAGTAAATTGTTTTTATTTACAATCACCTCACTGTACAGTAGTACACCAAAGTTCCATACTTACATATAACTATAACTTAATATCCATTGATCAATCTCCCACTTAATTCCCCTTATTCTTCCCAGCCCTAGTAACAATCATTCTACTCTCAAGTTCCATGAAACATTTTTAGAAATCACATATGAGTGAGGTTATGTAGTACTCCCTTAGAACTCTCTAAGCAGTAAATTGAAGGAGGGATCATTTCACGTGTATCATCGAATCTAACGCCTATCTAGATATCACTTTATAATTGCTTTATAATTATGCATGCCTGGGATTTTTTCATACTAACCAATAAGCTTCCTAGAGAGGGAATTATATTTTAATCACTTTTTTCCCAAAAAATGTTAGGTTAATTCATGTCTAATTATGTGGAAACTTGAGGAATATGCAGGTAGCATACAAGTTGTGAGTTGAGTTGGGGTAATGAAGGTTTTAAAAGGGGGTAATAGAATTGCTATCAACAAAGGACATATGGAAATCTCTTAGGAAATAGTAAAGACAGGATTTGAGAGTATCTGAATTCCTCTGAGTAAAGAATCTGGATAAAGGAAAGAAGATAGATACATATGTAGTATCAGAGAAGCTTTGAGGAATGTCATCTGACTTTGGCTATCAAGAACAGCTTGCAAAATAAGAAATATCAGAGAAAAGAATTAAATAATTTAATAGAATATCAGATAGAAGTTCTTTCCTCCATCCCTTCCTTTCTTCCTTCCATCTTCCCTCCTTCCCTTTTCTTCTTTCTTTCTTAGATATCAGTAATATTCTTTGAACATATTTATTTCTGGGCTAAATGCCAAGTAGAAAAATTGTTCTAAAAGAGGCATAGCTATCTCTTTAATAAGAAATAAAAAAACTGCTGTCAGAAACAATTGGTCAGATTCAGTAACTGTAGATGTATTTTCTATAAGAGAATGGAGTTATGACCATAAGGGAAAAAATAAATACTGACTCAGCCTGTGGAAATACCTGGAAGAAAGAACATACTACCATTTAATCACTCATCACCCATTCGGATTGGAACCCATTCCTTATAACATAAGCACTAAAACCAAAATAGTGGGAGATATAGGACCATATAAATGTAACTCTTGGCTGTCCAGAGTATTTAATGGAGTCCTAAAATTAAACTGAACCACTATTCTTTTGGACAAATATTCTTGTTCTATAAACTCTAGTCTTTTCTTTCTTTCTTTCTTTCTTTCTTTCTTTCTTTCTTTCTTTCTTTCTTTCTTTCTTTCTTTCTTTCTTTCTTTCTTTCTTTCCCCTTCCTTCCTTCCTTCCTTCCTTCCTTCCTTCCTTCCTTCCTTCCTTCCTTCCTTCCTTCCTTCCTTCCTTCCTTCCTTCCTTCCTTCGTTTTTTTCTTTCATTTTTTTTCCCTGTGTTGCTGCTGATAACTGAACCCAGAGACATTCTACCTCCAAGCTACACCCCTGGCCCTGTTTTACTCTTTATTTTGAAACAGTGTCTCACCCAGTTGCTGAGGGCCTTGCTAAGTGTCTGCGGTTGGCTTTGAATCTGCGATCTTCCTGTCTCAGCTTTCCAATTACTGAAATAACAGGCACATATTACCATGCTCTGCTCCAAGGATTCTTCTAATAAACAAATTGAACAATAATGACACATGCAGATTATACTTAGTTTTGAATGATCACAGTTGTAGGCATTTTGTGTTGTTGTGTTAATGCTGAGACTTGAAACTATAATTTACTTCATTTTGCTATATTGCAAGGCAATATACAATCATTTTAAATTTTGACTATGATTTATGTGATTATATCTATGAATATCATCTTTTATATCTTTCTAAGCTTTCAAAAGATCTTTTTCAGCTAGGTGTAGTAGTGGACACTTGTAGTTCTTGTACTTGGGAGGCTGATATGGGAGGATCACAGGTTAATGTCCAGCCTCAGTAACTTAATGAGGTCTTCTGTAACTTAGTGAGACCCGATTTCAAAATAAAAAGTAAATTATAGGGCTGGGGAGGAGTTCAGGGGTAGAATGTTCCTGGCATCCATCCACAGTACCACCAGAAAAAAAATATATTTTCTCCTTATAGGTGGGTAAAGAACTGTGAAGAATCTACAATTGTATATATATATATATATATATACATATATATATATATATATGTATATATATATATATATGTATGTATACATATGTAATTGTATGTATGTATATACATATATAATATATATATATTTATATATATATTTATATATATATAAATAAAAGTGTAAGTGTGTGTGTGTATGTGTGTGTGTGTACATTCTTAAGTCATTTTTTATTAGTGCATTGTAATCATATACCTTGATGCAGTTCAGGGTGATAGAGTCATACATGCACATGGTACTCCTTGAGCCTGACCCCAGTTCCCACCCCACTCCCTCTCCCTCCCCACTTCCCATACTCTGCACAGTGCTTGGGTTTGATAAGTTTGTGTATGTACATCATGTCCATTGACGTGTTTCCATCTGCAACTCTTCCTCCCTCTTCCCATCTCTCTCAGTTAGGTCCCCTCCTTCACTCCATTAAGGTTTCTTCTCCTTTTGTCTGGAGTTCCTCCTGTCCCAATTTCTCCCTAGCTTCCTCATACAAAGGAGAACATCTGACTTTTCACTTTTTGCAACTGACTGATATCACTTAGCATAATATTCTACTATTCCATCCATTTCCCTGCAAATAACATAATTTGTTCTTTATGGTTGAGTAAAATTCTATTGTGCATATATATACATATATAAATCCACCAAGCATACTAAACATTAAGTGGGGAATTTTGAGCTTTAAAATTTTAGATTTAGTAAATTGGAGTGGTTTTGAAAGTATAGTAAAAATCACTTAATCTTTCACTTTTTTTTCAGTATAGTATATAATGCATACCCATAATTTAAAAATAGTTTAAAAATTATATTTCACAGACATTTTCATAGAATATTAGTAAAATAATTTCTATAGTAGTAATATCCTGAATATTTGAAACTTTCATACTGATTTAATACACCACCAAAATCCTGAACCCTGAAACCCAGAATTGGTGAATGAATTATTTTATAAGATAAAAGGGATGCATGAGGTGGGGAGATTATCCTGCACTACCTAGGTGAGCCAAAGGTTCAAGATTGTCCTTCATTTGGCATATTTTCCAAACTATTCTCAAGAATCTGTTAATGATATTATGATAATAGTAATTAGGGATTGAACATCATCCTAAATCTCAAAATACTTTGAAATTTTATTTAGTAGTTATGCTTTTTAATTTTAATATATACTAATGTTTCCTTGCCATGAAATATACTTAGGCAAAAAGGTTATAATTTTCTGCATTTTCCATCAAATAAAAATCTAAGAATGATTAGGACACATTTATTTAACAAATAGTTATATTTCAACTATAATACATTAAGCACTGCTAGGTATGGGGACTTTTTGTTATTAGCATCACTGTTGAGGATCTTAGAATCTATGAATTAATGTTATTTATAATAACTCATATTGATACCTGCATTAATCCACCTTAGTGAATGGCACTGTGTTTTTTCAATAATAAGCTTGAAAACATTTAAGTCACTTTTGAACATAAGTAATAATTTACTTAACACTTATTAAATTTTTTCCAAGTGTAAAACTCCCTGCTAGGTATTTTAAATGCACAGTACATTTGTAACTATTAAATAAGAAAACAACCAAATAGCAAAATAGATATTATTATCCTCATTTTACTATTAAACAACTTGGAGACTGAAGAATTTTCTCAAGTTCACAAAGAAGTTAATTGCAGAAAGAACCCACATCTGCCTGCCCAAAATGATATTCTGCTTTTAATACTTCAAATATATGTATATAATATATATGTATATACACATTACATATTTATGTACTATATTTTATACATAAATACATATGTTATATATATACATATATATATATATATATATATATATATATGTTCACACATAATTGTACTGGAGATTGATCCCAGGAACATTCTACTACATAGTTACACCCTTCAGCTCTTTATGAAAGAGTCTCTCTAGGTTGTTGAGAGTCTCTCTACTTGCTGTTGCTATTTTCTAATCTGAGATCCTCCTATCTAAACCTCCCAAGTACTGGGATTACAAGCATGCACCACCATGCCTGGTTTAATTCGTCATTATACAGATGTTGAATTTTATTTTGTGTTTCACTATCCTGCCTATATAATTATTTATTTTAAATTAGTACTTCTCTGAATCGAATAAATCCATTTTTTGTATATGAAGGTGAATGAATTGATAAACTGCCAGTAAGGATTATTCCAAAAGATATATTCTTGCCACTTACATAGCAATTGTATGCTCTTCTTCCCTGTGTCATCAGTCAGTGTTCCTCTCCTGATCCAAGGCATACATTGGAAATAGTCTGCCTCATGTTACATTGAGGTTAATTATTTTGTCTACGGTTATTGAGTAGTGGAAAGTTAACTACTCTACAAATCGAACTCAAGATTTTAATTATGTTAACACCATGCTCTATTCTACAAGAAGTTTTTAGTATAAATTTCACTATAACTGAAGATATAAAGAGTTCTTTCCAAAGCAACCCTAATCTGATCATAGTTGAATTATTTATAAAATGTATATGATTTAGGATACTCAAAATTTATCTGAACACTTAATAAAGCAAGGTTAAAATGTGGGGAATATATTTACACATCAACATAGATAATTCATCATCTTTCATATATCACTATTATACTTCTCAATAATTTTCTTTAAATTCCAGAGAGTTGATAATTGCAATACTTCCATATCTGAATTCTAAATCAAAGAAACTAGGATGTTTTCAAAACTCTTAAAAAAATGAACTTGTTTCAATAAGTATTTATTATTTATTCAGATTGTTACTGTGTTTTAACATTTTAAATATTCATAATTTACAATTAAATGTTCAGTTTGTTTTGTGCTTCACTGGGAACTTAATAATCTGTACACTGCACAGTCTATTTATGCATTTAAAGACAGGAACATGAAAACATTTTGGTCCTGTAAGTCCAAACTATTCACATTTGCTAAAATTATTTGTCAATAAACAATGAGATATTAAGGATAACACTGAATATTTTTTTAATCTGTAAGAGAACTATCATCCTGAAGGTTTATAAACTTAAATTTTTATCTTACTGTTAGATTTCAACCATCCTGAAAGGCAATAAATTAGTAATTTACTACACATTCTGTTAGACAAGGTTTGTATTTTTCACTAAAACCTTGAGGCATTTTCTTCATTTTAATATCATTTCTTACATTTTACTTATTTCCCTTTAGTCAACTTTTTTTTTGTTTCTGGATTTTTCATGAAGTGTTTCTATATTCTGTCATGACATATCTGTCTCTTCTCACACCTGTCATTGTTTTATTAGGTGAATGGATGACTTTTTCTTCTCCATTACCTTCTAGAACACCATCAGATGTGCCTAGAATAACCCAGTGAGTTTGTCTGTCTGAAAGGTGTGCTTCTCTGCATTCAGCTCTTTGCCCTCAATGTTCCCTTTAACCATCTATTTCCATTTTCATGTTCTCTGTATGAAGTCTATCCTGTATAAAGCCATTACTTATTCCCTGAAAATGGCTTGGGACTTAATAATTTAAAGCCTTCTTCTTTTCATCTGAAATTGAAACCTTGAGACTTAGAGAAAGGAATAAGACACACATGAAAAATAATATTTTATCTTTAATTCTCATGAGGAAAGGAAATATTAGGGTAGATAAATTCAGTCTATGCTTTAATAAAAAAAACAAAGAGCAGGATATAGATTGCATATTTTGTAATACATCTATATCTATATCTATATCTATATCTATATCTATCTATCTATCTAATCTTCTCTAATTAGAAATAGAGTTTTATGTGACACTGGTACACTTCTATTTTGTCATAAACTAAGTTGAATAAAAAGAGATAATTCTCCCAAGCAGCAACAAGAGTTAAATGAAGTTAAAAAAAAAAAAAAAGCACCCAGAAACAGACAAGCCAGAATTTAGAGTTTAACATTTCTTTCTGGCAAAATTTCATATTTAACCTTCTACAATTCTCACAAGAAATGATAAAAGTTTTGTAAGTAATATTTTTAAAGTAGCCTTCAAACTCATAACACAAATATAAATATATTTAATATGCATTCATGGAAAAAAATTAAAACATGCAATTTACTTTGTAATTTTTGATGGATGAAACTACTTAATGGATGAAATAATAATAATAATAATAATAATAATAATAATAATAATAATAATGTAATTAATATTATCATTAAATGATAATTATTATTTAACAATTATTTAATCATAATGATTATTTCATAAGAATATTATTCTTTAATAATAATAACAATTATTATTATTGTTTTAATGTGTGATATTCAGGGTTGAATCCAGGAGCACTCTACATCTGAGATACATCCCCAGTCTTAATTTATACTTTATTTTGAAATAAGGTCTCACTAGATTGTGGAGGGCCTCTCTACGTTGCTGAAACTGCCTGCAAACCCGTGATGCTCCTGTATCAGCTTCTCAAGCACTGGGATTATAGGTGTGCAGCACCAAGACCAGCTAGATGAATTTATTAAGTAACAAAAATCTACATTTAGATAATTTTCTTTATGTAATATGATAGATGAAGTATTGTTTACATGTAATTAAAATGTATAACCTTGTGAATAGTTTCCTACATAGACAGACATTATACCTTGATAATAATTTTTATAAAGTTATTTAATTCGCATATAAAAGAAATCAATATTGCATCAGGATCAAATTTAGAAAAAACATGCTGTAATAAACTACCAATTTCATATTGATACTAATACTTTCTTGAAATATTCAACTAAACTACAAAGACCATGATCTGCCTTTTGAGTTGCTGAGTCATCTACCAAAATACTTTTATATTAATTCGGCCATTAGCATCAATTCTCATCCCCTTAGTTTCCATGAGGAACATTATATGATTTCATGTGAGGTAAATGTTTTTAGCACAGGGGTCAATTGCTTCTGTTAATTATGCTTGACATAGACTCTGGGGGAAGATAATAAATTCTACAGTAGCATTAATATAAATACAATTTCTCCAATGGACTGTGAGCAGTGCATAGTACAGATAGTTTCTTTTTCTTCTTTATATACCCTCTAATGCATAGAGTGATATGGTAGTACTAATAATAGCTAACATTATTGGCAATGTCTTAACTATATTTTAGACTCGAAAGATATCTCTAAGTTTTTACTAATACTTTCTATTTGACTTTGAGTACTTGAAGCTTTTTTAAAAATCTATCCCAATGTCACATACCTGAAAAGTTGTAGAATTGAAAGCCTAATTCTAAAGTGTATTTCTCTCCTTCAAGTGTCTTAAATTCTCCAGTAGGCCACGCTTCTGTCATGCTGGTCTCCTTGTTCTGCATGTGGTCCCTGCCTACCTCAATTTCTGCACCATTATCTCACATTTGTCCCTGAATTTGAATTAGTTCTCTGGTCATTTTGACTCTTCAAAGTCTTATAATATTTAAGAGTTCCTGTCTCCTTGACATTTGTCTCAGCTCTTCTGCCTTTAAAGATGAAGATAGCTTCTGAATGATCTAATTTATATGTGGAATCTAAAGCAATTGAACTGATGGAAGCAGAGTGTAGACTGAGGTTACCAGAGGCTGGGGGTGGAGACAAGGAGACAATAGGAAGATGATGATGATCAAAGGGTACAAAGCCTCAGATAGCCTGAGGGAGACTTTTTGTTTGGTTGTTTTATTTTGTTTCCACATCTCTTGCACAATGTGGTGAACATGGTTAGTAGTGGAACACTGTATATTTCATTATTGACTTACTTACTTACTATTTATTTATTTATTTATTTATTTATTTATTTATTTATTTATTTATTTATTTATTTTTGTGCTGCTGGGGATTGAACCCAGGGGCATTCTACCTCTGAGCTACATCCACAGACTAGTTTTGTTTATTTGGAAACAGGGTCTCTCCAAATTGCCAAGGCTGGCTTTAAATCTGTCATCCTTTTGTCTCGGCTGACCATACTAATCTCACATACTGGGATTACAGGTGTGCACCACCATGCCTGATGCACTATATATTTCAGTGTTGCTGGGAAAGTGGATATAGAATGTTCTCATCATGGAAGATGTCGAATGTATGCAGAGATGGACCTCTCTATCATGGGGTTTAATTTGATCCTAGCCCATGACCAAAGTGAGGTTGCTTGGCTTGATGTAGTCACATTATGTTGTATTAAAGAATAAATCATAACATCACTGTTTATGCCATAAGTATATACAGCTATAATATGTCAATACATAGTAAGACAAAAAAAGATAAAGAGGACTGGGAATAAGAATGCAACTATGCCAAGAACACAACTGACCAGAGGGCCCGAGTGTTGGCAATTTCTCTTGGAGATGGCAGGGCACTGATTGTGCAGAGTCTGCTCTGAGAAGATCAGCTTGTCCCTAGGAAGTTAGGCATGCAAAACCCTGGTAATTGCCTGTGGTTGAACCTGAAAAATTACACTTGGGTTTGCAACGTGGAGTCAGACTCCTCAGCTAGCATTGTGATACCCATTTCACATCTTATGAGAGTCATCGGAGACAATCAGGTCAGCACTCCAGAAGAATGTGGTTGACATTTTGCTTTAGAAGCTTTTCCAAATGACATTTTAGAAGTGTGGGCCAACTCTCAATCACTACATATAGGAAGTTTGATTTAGTAGGGAGCTAAAAATATCAACCAAGTCACATAAACATATGATCCTCAATGTAGAGATCTCTCAAAGCTTTGTTAAACTAAGATTCTCAGTATTTGCTGCACATTGCCTCTCAGTCATTGAGGAAAAAAAAAATTTGATAACAAGAGGAGGAAAAGACACCCAGAGGACCCAAAAGTGCATTAGGAAGACTTCTAAGCAGTAATAGTAATGCTTAATAAATTATTTCAAGTTCATCTTAAAAGAAGAACAGAAAAAGCCATGCCATACTATATAATGTGGACTTATTCCAAGGATAAATGATAGGAACTTTGAAAAAGTCATTTCTACTTCTCAACATAAATTTCAAATATGTGGACTTGAATGCAAGATAAGTAATTTAGTGTTCTTTTACTTTAAGTTTAACTTTATGAAGTCCTGGGAAAATTCATTGAATACAGATTTCATAGTTTCTCATGTTCAGGCTTTTGACCAATTTATTTTATAGTTGAATCATAGTTGAAGAATCACTTCTCTGGACATATTAATCATATAAACTGCGTAGTGTGTGTGTGTGTGTGTGTGTGTGTGTGTGTGTGTGTGTGTGTGAGTGTGTGTGTGTAAGTAACTGTATGCTCTGATACCAGTACCTCCACTAAGAACAAGAGAGCTACTGGCTCCTGCTGGAGAGACTTGGACTCCAGAAGAGAAGAGCCTTAGAAGAGCCTGGCAGCGAGGCTGCCAGGACATCCTTTGAGGCAGGCCAGTGCAAATTTGAATGATAAACTCTGTTTTGAGAGAACGGGGGAGGGGGCATGGAAATGGTCTGTAACAGTCAATGCAATTTAATCCCACTTTGGAGGACATTGCCACCTGCATCTGACTGTTACCTAGGTGAGTGACTCAGGATTCAGGAAGCTGCTTGTCTTCCCTGGGGAATCTCTACTGACAGATGTTACTAAGTTACAGAGAAAAGGCAACCAAAAATGAAATGAGCCTGAGGGATTTTTCAAATTACTGTTTCCACAGAAAATTGGGATGAAATATGCATTATTTTATACTTATAATAATCTAAGCAATACATTTAGCCTCATACTGACTCTATCATTAATGCAGATGTAAATGTATTTTAAATCAGGTTTTATGAGATAATTTAAATGGTTTTAAAAGATTAGAACATATCTTGCGTTTTGTTCGAGTAGTTGCTTCATGCTATGCAAGTGAATATTTACGAAAAGGTCTGAAAAGCTACAGTTCTAACAAATTTAATCTTAGATTAGCATTACAAATAACTACAAGAGATGAACACTGATATTTCAGATTTATATACTTAGACCCCTTAGGTTCTCTTTGCCAAGAGTCTCAATCCTATTTCCAGCTCTGCAGAAATGAGTCTCTGCCTGCTCACAGCCATTGCTAAGTATATCCTAAAACATTGCAGGGAATATGATTTCATCTTTTTTTTCTCTTTTGCTTTTATTCTCTGCTCTATGACGTGCAATGCTTCTATGAATATGATGTAAAAACATGAAAGTATGAAAGGTCACTGACTTGAAACAATTTGAGGAATTTACTTATACAATGTACAGAGATTTCTATATTGTTACATGCAGAAATGATAGATGAAAAAATTTATGTAAATAGCAGGTATGAACACAAACATTTCAAGAGTGGAGCCAAACCTGGTTAGGAAAGGTATAATAGATGTACTAAAATCAATTTCAAATTGGTGAGTTCTTAAATGTTTAGGTAGAAAATTATTAAAAGGAATCTACGAAGTATTTCTCTATTTTTCTAAACATTATTCCAAACATAGTAGCATAAGAAAATAAAAATTGCATATAAATAAAAATAATTCTGTGTATCTGTGAATTGATAAAGCAAATTTAAAGTCAGATTGAGAAGTAGTTACTTGCATCTTTATAAGGTGCAATACCTATATAAGGTGTGTGTTTGTTTCCTTAATATGTAAAGAATTTTTGCAAAATGGCAAAAAATGATCATCTCAATTACAAAATACATATATTTTATGAATAATCTATTTCTAAAAATAGTATATAAAACAGTTTCAAATTTAATTATTCAAGAAAATAATAAGGATTTTGATTATTAAAGTATAAGATACTAAAACAAAATGACAATATGCAATGATGAGCCTTGTTCAGTTAAAGACCCATGCTCACATACTACACTGAAATGTATATGTCAACATAAACCAAAAAAGCACAAAAATTAGTAACATGCATATACACAAAATTTTAAGGACACAACAAAAGCTTCATTCTAACTATTATACTCTTCTGATGTTACTTATAGCAGAGAATTACAAGTATCTTGAGCCAATTTGGGGTGATTTGTTAAATAAATGGTGGTATTTCAGAATGAGAATTTTAAAATTATGTACCAGATTAATGCTTTTACATGGAACATTTAAATACATGCACTTTGTGTTAAAATGAAAAGAAATTATGATTTTCTACAAATATAATGCATGACAGATATTATCAGCATTTTATTAGTAGACTTAATGTTAATTTTAAATTTTAATTCTGTATTTTCCAATTTTCAGCAACATATTTTCATTTTCAAAAGAAGAAGTATTTAGTTTTAAGCAACCACAGAGGCATTTAATGTGGATTATCCTTAATAAAAATAGGATTGAATAAACATAGGTTAAATTACTGTTTAAAATCAAATGGTGCCAAATAATTTTCCAAATCATATAATGGGAAAATATTATACTTTTATTTTAACTTTTTAAACTATAGGCATTTTATAATCATTAAATAATGTGGGAAATTATGGATACATTAAAGTTAGCAACAATAAGTACAATCAATGTATACATCCAACAAATGCTAAGTGCATGTATGTTAGCATTCTAAAGTGAAAAAACTGAGTTCACAAATGTTGACCACTTAGCTAGTACAGATTTTTTGGCAAAGATGAGTATGAATATCAACTATCTTCAGCAGTTAGTTGTCAATTATGACACTTGCTTTAAGTGTGCAAATAGTAGGGAAAATAAAAAAGTGTTCAAATAAATTATAATCATATATAAGATTATTGTTGAAATAAATCAGATTTCAATATGATAGGAAATCAGTGTGATTTAAATATACATTGTTTTGAATGTTAATCATATTTCCATATTTCTACAAGTGTTTTATTGAAATTTAACATTCCTTCCTAAATAAAAGATAAAAATTAAAATTGGATTTGATCAGGGCATACTGTATACATATATGGAACTATCATACTGGACCTTATTAATTGTCTACAACCAATATAAAAACAGACTGAAATTTATTGGTTCAACAACCCAAATTTTTATCCCATTTTCTATTTTTTGAATTTTGGTAAGGAAATTATGTATAAAAGTTTAGAAAAGAATCAAATAACAAGAGTGACTTGTTCATTTATTCACTTATTCATTTATAACAAAATCATAATACTTAAGAAAATGAAAAATTTCTTCTCTGGCTTCCCATCCAGATATAATGTAAATATGTCATTCTGTATCTGATCACTTAGTGCATATAAATCCCACTTTAACCAGGAGAATCCCTATTTCACATCTGTTGAAATCATCTGGACCATATGATTAAGCATTTACCCTTTTTTATTTTAAAATTAAATCTTAGTATTAGTATTTGCATTATAATAAGACAAGATGGATTTGGCAGAACTCCACTTTCTGATTTTTTCCATGGGCTTGTCTAATAGTTCATTTCAATATTTAGTTATTTCTTCAGGATTACCTCAAACCAAAATTTTCTCTTTACACAATCTTTTCTAGAGTAATGTTACCAACACTTTCATTTGAAATATGGCCTTTTTAATTTCTTGCTGGCAAGACAAAGTAGATACATAAAAAGAAAAAAAATATTTTGATAACAGTTTTCTAATCAAACTTTATAAGAAAGCAATATAAATAAATTCATTCAAGACATATATATCACCAACATATTCATATTTAACAGCTGTGAATTTTCAACACTTATCTGAATGTCAGTGCAGTTTGTTACAATCATAAGAAAATATTAACTTTCTATTGTATGCACACTCATGTAATTAAAAAAATTAGAAATTTCTGAATACTCTTGGATAATTAAATAGCAAAATGTCATCTGGGCATAGTGGTGCACGCTTGTAATCCCAGCATTCAGGAGGCTGAGACCGGAGGATCTGGGTTCGCTGCCAGCCTCAGCTACCTAGTGAGGCACTCCGCAATTTAGCGATACCTTGTTTCAAAATAAAGAATGAAAAATAGGGCTGGGGGGTATAGCTTGGAGGTAGAATGCCCCTGAGTTCAATCCCCAGTACCAAAAAAAAAAGCAAAATGTTCTCAACTGTATGGTCAAGCTATGCAAAATTATTGGCATGATGGTATTTGTAATTAAAACTCAATATAACATATGAATTCTTCTAATCAACTCTCTTGAGCATTTAAAATACAAACTTTTTATATGATTTAGCAAATATATTAAATAAAGGCTTTGTGTACTTCTTTTATATAATGAATGAGAATCTACTGTTTGCTAGTCACTTTTTTTTTTTTTAATACAGGGATGGAGTCAGGACATTTTATTGCTTCATTTGAGTTGTTATGTCATTTTTAAAAAATTAAATGGACTTTCATTAATTTGCCTTTTTACCATTTGCTGCAAATGAGTAGTGAGGTGATTAAAAGAGAGACGGCAAGGACTAAAGAAAAAAATTGCAGTTTTTTACAGCAAATAGATTTTTTTTTATACTTTTCAGAGGGACTTTGTTCTAAACATTATGTTCCTTTTAGAATTAAATGATGGAGCAATACAGTACCAAACTCCAATTTCTTACAAACTGGCTTTAGATAATGAATTAAGACTAGGGAAAATTAAAGACATGAAAGATATAACCTTCATCTTCAAAATAGGAAACTTGTGCCCAGAAAATCTAGAATTGATAAACTGATCTTCATGGGATATATGCCCAATGCATTAGTCAAAGATCCATCTAGGATATTTAGGGCAAAATTAAAAAGCATCAGTTGAATGTGGGTAGGGGGAAGAGGGGATGGAAAATGAATAGCAACATTTTGCAAGAATTGAAACTTCTGGAATGACTTCAAAGAAAGCAAAATTAGCAAACCATTATAGTAATTAAGCCTAGGCTGGATTAAAAAAAAAGATTTCTTCTCTGTACATGGCAAGGTCTGCATCTTAGTAAAATGAATATTAGTAAGATATTACATTTCCCATTATTTTTGTTACTAAGTTGCTATTGTCATTTTCCTTCATTTTGGAAAAACACTGAAAATAGAACATCTGCTTTTGATTAAATTGGTATACCAATATTTCTATACAAATCCTAATCATAATTAAAGTTTGCTATTCCTGTCTTCTCAGACGATGTTTTGGCAATTATGTACTGTTTTGGAAAAATACTTTATTTTTTGTCTAGTGGTTCTATTTCTTTTTGTTTTTCAAAAATAAAATAAAGTCACCCTTTATATGAAAGTTAAAACAATTGTTTCTGAATACTTCTTAACTCATAGAAGATTTTTCTTTAGGGTAGTTGTCTTGGTGAGCTTGGCTAATAAAGGAATATTCTAGGCAGCTTTCTTATATACTCTTCTTTCTGAAAGTTTGTCAAAAGTGGAGCACTGTTACAGAACTCAGATTTTATATATACATATATATATATATATATTTGATAGTGAAAAGGAGAACTCAGCTAAATTTAAAGTAGAATAAAAAAGGAGGAGATTTTTATCTTTGTTTTTGTGGAACTTTGAAATACAAGTATGTTTACAGCTGAATCTCTTTATAGCAAAGGAGATGTGGTATCGAGAACAGGACAGTGGAATTCATTCATCTATCCACATATTGAATTATCAAGCTGTTTTCTAAAGCACAGCTTGAGATGAAATTCAGAGAAAATCAGCTCTTTCAAGATAGATTATATACATTTACCCATTGTCATTATAGTGGTATTGTGTCCCCTAAAGTTATGGTATTTGAGACCAGGAAACTAAATAAATAGGAATGACCCCAGTCACTAGCATTACCAAGGACTTTCTTGAGAAAAGTGTGCCTTTCATTTTTTTTTTTTTCTTTTTGCAGTATGGGGATTGAACTCAAGGGCATTCTACCTCTGAGCTATACCCCCAGCCCTATTTTTCAGTCTTTATTTTGAAATAGGGTCTTACTAAGTTGCGGAGGGCCTCACTAGGTAGCAGAGGGTGGCTGCGAACCCAGATCCTCCGGTCTCAGCCTCCCATATCCTAGGAATACAAGCATGTGCCACCACACCTCTGATTTTTAGTTTACATCTGGGGAGTGCTTCCACATGATGAGATACCGTAGAAATGTAACTAAACCTTATGCACTACCATACCTCACTATTTGGGGCTGTAAACAGACCAGCAAGACTGGAAAGGAGTTAATGTTCTGATACAGGTAACTGACCCTGAGCATCATGAGGAAGTACAACTGTTGGTAGAAAAGAAAGAAGAGAATGTCTTGAATGTAAGTGATTTATCACAGTATTTCTTCATGTTCTCTGTCTTCAGTTCTAACTCTAAATGGGCAAGTGAGTAGAGGAGTGATAATTGATGAGGGCCTGGAAAATAGTGGATGATCCCTCACCATAGTCTGGGTAACTAAAAATGGAAGGTGGAGAAAACTAATGAGAAGCAAAGAGGACTTTAAGAGCTTACAGCAG
>PVLC010032560.1:0-18094 GCA_004027655.1 Graphiurus murinus
AATTCTCCCCATCTGTTGTAGTCCAGATAATACTGTATCACTCTAAAATGCCTTCTCTGAAAATTAGACTGCATACATATTTAACCCTTCTCTGATGACTTTCACAAATACTATCTTGACACTCCGCAACTTAATGAGACTTGGTTTCAAAATAAAGAATAAAAAATAGGGCTGGGGGTATAGCTCGGAGGTAGAATGCCCCTGAGTTCAATCCCTAGTACCACAAAAAAAATATATATATATATATTTACTTGGGGCTCAGCACCTCACAAGTACATTCCAGGCACTATGCTAAGTCCTCTGCATGCATTATCTTATTATATGCAACCTCATGTAATAATTACCCAATGAAGGAAAGATGAGCGAGCCAAGGTCTACCAAAGGTAAGAATTCACCCAAGGTCATAAAGCTAGGATGTCTTAAGGCCAGGACTTATGCCTGGGCTGCCTGCCTCTGTAAAGCACAAACTTCCCCAGCCGAAGACCCATTCCCACTCTGTCAAAAGCACTTCATTGCTGGGCATGGTGGAGCACGCCTGTAATCCCAGCACTTGGGAGGCTGAGACAGGAGGACTGCAGGCTCGAGATCAGCCTCAGTAACTTAGCAAGACTCTCAGTAACCTAACAAGACCCTGGTTCAAAACCAAAAAATTAACATAGGGCTGGGAGTGTAGCTCAGAGATAGAATGCGAAGGCCCCTGGTTCGATTCTCAGTATCACTCACACACACACACACACACACACACACACACACACACACACACGTCAAGTCAGGCACTAAAGGGAGTTCATATACGGAAAAAGTAGAGAAGAAATGGCGGGTGTGTGTGTGTGTGATAGAGGTGCACTATTTGCACTATTTGGCGAAGTGGGGAAACTCAGGATCAGCAAACCATTAGCTACTCTCTACAATACGTGGAGGAAATCAATAGGAAATAAAGTTAGAAGAGCAGCCTAGAAGCCAGGCACGGTGCTGCATGTCTGTAATCCCAGTACTTGGGAGGCTGAGATAGAAGGATCACGGCTTCAGCCTCAGCAACTTAGCGAGGCCCAACACAACTTTGTGAGACCCTGTGACCAATAAAAAATAAAACAGGTCTGGCAGTACAGCTCCGAGGTAGAATGTTCCTGGTTTCAATCCCATACCTAGTACCATAAAACAAAACAAACAAAAAGCCAGGTATGGTCATGCAAGCCTATAGTTCTATTACCTGGGAGACTGAGACAGGAGGATAACGGGTTCAAAGCCAGCCTCAGCAACTTAGCAAGACCCTGTTTCCAAACAAAAAAATTAACATAGGGGTAGGGGTGTAGGTCAGAGGTAGACTGTTCCTGGGTTCAATCTCTAGCACCACACACAATAATTAAGGAAATAAACAGATTAGAAACGCAGTCTGGAGGAAGATGGAGGCAGATGTGCTTTTAGCAACTGGAACTTATTAATGTGATCGAGAACCACCCAGAGCATCTAAGGTGGGGAGATGAACCTCCCTGAAGTACAAAGGTGAACCTGGCATTTTGGGAAACAATGTTCAAAATAGAGTAACTGAAAATTAGGCTTGGAAGATCAACTGAGCTGCCAGGACAGTTGAGAGGTTTGAGGAGAACACTTGAAGTAGGATCCTGAGGACACGATTGGGAGAAACTGTGTAGGCAGAAAGCCAACTGATGTAGGGAAGAGAGGCGAGGCCACAGGAGTAGGACAACCAAGGTGATCGTGAGTTTCATGTAATTTTCATTTGACAAGACATCTCACTCTTATGACCTTTGTACCAACCATTCTGTGTGTGTGTGGGGGTAACTAGGGATTGAACCCAAGGACATCCTACCTCTGAGCTATACCCCAGCCCTATTTTATTTTTTATTTGAATAAAGGGTCTCACTAAGTTGCTGAGAGCTTAAGTTGTTGAGACTGGCCTCAAACCTGTGATCCTCCTATCTCAGCCTCCCAAGTACTATGATTACAGGAGTATGCCACCACACCCAGCTTGTAATTCTTTGTGTGTGGGTGGTGCTAGGGACTGAACCTAGAGGCATTCTACCTTTGAGCTATACCCCAGCCCTATTTTATTTTTTATTTGGAAACAGGGTCTCGCTAAGTTGATGAGTTACTAAGGCTGGCTTCGAACCTCAGTGAGTTGCTGAGGCTGGCTTCGAACCTATGATCCTCCTGTCTCAGCCTCCCAAGTACTGGGATTACAGGTATGCGCCACCAAGCCAGGTTGTAATTCTTTGTACTTAGAAAAAAAAGTCCTTTTTTTGCCGGGCGTGGTGGCGCACGCTTGTAATCCCAGCATTCGGCTGAGACCTAGGGATCCAGGTTCGCAGCCACCCTCAGCGACCTAGTGAGGCACTTAGCAACTTAGTGAGACCTGGTTTCAAAATAAAGAAATAAAGAATAAAAAATAGGGCTGGGGCTATGGCTCGGAGGTAGAATGCCCCTGAGTTCAATCCCCAGTACCGCAAAAAAAAAAAGTCTTTTTTTTTCTGTACTGGGGATTGAACCCAGGGGCATTTACCTCTGAGCTATACCCCCAGCCCTATTTTTTATTCTTTATTTTGAAACTGGGTCTTGCTAAGTTGTGGGGGGCCTCATTAAGCTGAGGCTGGTCATGATCCTGGATCCTCTTGTCTCAGCTTCCCAAGTACTGGGATTATAAGCGTGCACCACCACGCCCAGCACCCCCAACCCTATTTTTATTCTTTATTTTGATACAAGTTCTCACCAAGTTGTGGAGGGCCTCACTAAGTAGCTGAGGCTGGAGGTAAACCTACAATCCCCCTGTCTCAGCCTCCTAAGTACTGGGATTACAAGCATGCACTACCACACCCGGCTATCTTTTTCTTTCTTTCTTTCTTTCTTTTTGGCCAGCAATTACCAATGGATTATTTCCCTTTAGTTAATATTAACATCTTGTATTGAATATGGCAAAATTTCAGTTCCACCACTGCAAATAAGTAAGCTATTGAAATGCAAGCAAGAATTGCTGACTCCTTTATAGGAGAATGAAAAGGAAAAAAAAAAAAAAAAAACACAGGCATGGTGGCACACACCTATAATTCCAATACTTGAGAGACTTAGATAGGAGGAATGAAGGTTCAAGGCCAGCCTCAGCAATTTAAATTTAACTTGATTTAAAATAAAAATATAAAAGGCTGGGGGTGTAACTTTGTGGTAGAATGCCCCTGGGTTCAATCCCCCCCCCCAAAAAAAACACCTCCTGAGCTTAAGTCAAACCATATATCTATGGGGACTTGGACATCAAGATTTGTGTGTGTGTGTGTGTGTGTGTGTATGTGTGTTGTGTGTGGTACTGGGGATTGGAGCCAGGGATATGCTACCACTGAGCTATACCCCTAGCCCTATTTCTCTTTTTTAATTCTTTCTTTTGAAACAGGGTCTCACTAAGTCGCTGAGGCTGGCTGCGAACCTGCAATCCTCCTGTCTCAGCCTCCTAAACCCCAAGCGTAGCCACCACGCCCAGCCTTTTCCTTCTTTTTGAGGTCCTTGACATTGTCTTGCACCTCCGACTGTAAGAGGAGAGACATTAGGCTTTCCAGACGTGTCTGCCCTGCAGAGTGGCTGTGAATGGAAGGTAGCCAGTCCCAATGGGGACGCGTATGTAAGGAAGGAACATATGGAATTGCATCGGGAGATGCAATTTACAAGTCAAATGCATCTTTAAGAAATTAATTTTATAATTCTACTCAGCTCCCCAAATGCTGCAAATAATTTTCCATTTGCATGTATGTAGTGCCTAGAAATAGCTTAGCAAATGTACATTTTCTTACATTTCACGGAGGCATTTTAGCTGATCCTGAAAGGGCACTGCTCAAGATATGGTCTCTGAAAATTTTCCAGGCCATGATATGAAAACATTTAACACAACATCTCATTTTCATCAAACAAATGATGTCTCACATGTCACTGTATTCGCCAAATAATACAGAGCTTTCCGACTTTTTTTTTTTTTTTTTTGCGGTACTGGGGATTGAATTTAGGGGCATTTTACCTCCGAGCTATACCCCCAGCCCTATTTTTTATTCTTTATTTTGAAACCAAGTCTCACTAAGTTGCGGAGTGCCTCACTAGGTAGCTGAGGCTGGCCTCGAACCCGGATCCTCCAGTCTCAGCCTCCCAAATGCTGGGAATACAAGTGTGCACCACCACGCCCAGCTCCCAGTCTTATTTTTTTTATTCTTTATTTGGAAACGGTCTCACTAAGTTGCGGAGGGCCTCACTAGGTAGCTGAGGCTGGCCGCGAACCCGGATCCTCCGGTCTCAGCCTCCCAAATGCTGGGATTACAAGCGTGCGCCACCACGCCCGGCTTGCTTTCCAACTTTGAGACAAAAAAAAATTGTAAAAATGTCATTTCAGAGCAGGCTCACAATTTTCCAAAGAGATAATATGAGCATGGCGTGAACGTCCCAGCAGCACATGGAATACAGCTTTTCTACATCACACTTCAGTTAAAAAAAGACACTTAAAAAAGAGTTTTGTGTTCTTCTCTCTCTCTCTCTCTCTTTTTTTTTTTTTTTTTTTTCTTTTTGTGGTCCTGGGGATGAAACCCAGGGGCATTCTATTTCCAAGCTACACCTGCAGACCTATTTTATCCTTTTATTTTGAAACAGAGTCTCATTAAATTTCCAACACTGCTAGATCTTTTTCTACCACAGACATCTCAGAATATTTCTGTAGTCTTTTCAACCACTGAATCTCTCTAGTCTTACATCTCCACAAGATGGCAAGGGCCTCAGATAGAAGGAAAAGAATGCATCTTAGTGTCCAGGTCCCTATCAATATAACATGCTAAACTAAGGCTCCGGAGGAATAAACCTAGGGAGAAAAAAAAAAAGAAAGTTTTCTGCTTACTCCTCTCAATCAAGGAGACCAACTCAGAGCGCTCAGATCCATCACACCTGTGCCCCACTCATGCATACCTCCCCAGCCAGCCTCAGTAGTTAAATATTTCACTTGACACATTGACCATGCTCTACAGTTCTTCAGTATTAGTATCTCTTAAAATTTGCACCTAAGAGTCGGGCATGGTGGCACCCGCTTGAATCCTAGTACTTGGGAGGCTGAGACACGAGAATCGCAGGTTCGAGGCCAGCTTCAGCAATTTAGTGAGACTCTCAGCAACCTACTGAGACCCTGTTTCCAAAAAAGAGATAAAATCGGTCTGGGGGGTGTAGAACGCCTCTGGGTTCAACTCCCAGTAACACACATACACACACAATTTGCACCTAGCCCTAATCCTAGTACTTAGGCGGCTGAAACAAGATCAAAAGTTGGAGGAAGCCGGGAGTGGTGGCGCACGCTTGTAATCCCAGCATTTGGGAGGCTGAGACTGGAGGATCCGGGTTCGCGGCCAGCCTCAGCTACCTAGTGAGGCACTCCGCAACTTAGTGAGACTCGGTTTCAAAATAAAGAATAAAAAATAGGGCTGGGGGTGTAGCTCGGAGGTAGAATGCCCCTGAGTTCAATTCCCAGTACCGCAAAAAAAAAAAAAAAAAGTTGGAGGAAGCCAGCCTCAGCAACATAGGGAGACCCGTTTCAAAGTAAAAGGGCTGGGAGTGTAGCCAGGAGGTAGAATGCCCCTGAGGCTAGGTGTACTGACACACACTTACAATCCTAGTACTTGAGAGGCTAAAACAGGAGACTGCAGGTTCCAGGCCAGCCCCAGCAACTTAGTAAACCCTCAGCACTCCTATTTTTGGAGTTTCTCTTCCCTTTGGCTTCTACTCATGTCCTCCTCTACCTCCGTTTTCTTCTTGGGGTACGCAGCTGCAGAAGTAATGGTGCAAAGGACAAAAGGCTCCGTGAAAGCTACCAGGAAAGGCAGGCTCTTCACGATTACCAAGAATGAAGCAGGTGCTCACGCACACCCTCACTGCCACTCCTCACCCAGCGTGATAACAGAGGCTCAACTGAGGCTCACCAGAGGTTTAGCTGGCACTTTTGAAGGCTGGGAAGTACAAGAGTATGGCTCCTGCGTCCGCTCAGCAGCGATGGCCGCCTTCTTGCTGCTCGCCACGGTGGTGGAGGGCATCCAGGTGGAGGCTGACCAGGGCTGCTTTTTTTTTTTTGGTACTGGGAATTGAACCCAGGGGCGTTCTACCTCTAAGCTATCCCCCCAACCCTATTTAATTTAATTTATTAGTTTATTTTGAAACAGAGTCTCACTAAAATTGCTGAGGCTAGTCTAGAACCTTCGACCCTCTAGTCTCGGCCTACCAAGTACTTGAATTACAAGCATGCATCACCATGCCCAGCTCTCAAGACAGCCCTTATAAGGAAGCCCCTCCTGTGATAACCCACTAATCCACGAATGGATTATCTTATTACTAGCAATCCATTAATGGATTATCTGGTTCAGGAGGACTGAGGCCCCGTGAATGAGCACTGTCCAAAGACACCAAGTTCATTTACCGTTAACATGTGACCCTGGGGATTAAATTGCCCACACAGATTTGGGGGACCTAGTCAAACCACAGCACCACCCTTATCTTTTCAGAGGTTCAGATTTGAACCCAGGATGATTGGGCTTCAAAGCCAGAGAACTTTCTCCTAGAACTCCTGCTTCTCCTAAGTTAAAACTCTTAAACTTTGGAAGTCCTGTTATCTTCCTCCACTACAGGGTTCTGGGCCTAACCTAATTTTGGTGAAGAACATTCTGACTCTCCTTATTCTACCTTTCCCTTTGCAGTGTATACGTGTGTGTGTGTGTGTGTGTGTGTGTGTGTGTGTTAGTATTGGGGATCAAATCAAGGGCCTCACACATGCTAAGCAGTCCCTCTAGGATGAAAAATTAGTGCAAAATTAAAACACAAAAGGACCTAGAGAAGGGATAAGTTCTTTTAACCTATTTTCCCTTAACCATTATTAGCAGTAAAAAGCCCTTTGCGATGGGGTGGGGCAGTGACTAGGAAACTGAATAATATATGTTCTTGCCTCAAGGATGTAAGGGTAGTAGCCCGGCACAGTGGAGTATACTTGTAATCCCAGTACTTGGGAGGCTGAGACAAGAGGATCACAGGTTCCAGGCCAGTCTCAGCAACTTGGTGAGACCCTGTTTCAAAATAAAAAATAAAAAGGGCTGCAGGTGTAGCTCAGAGGTAGAATGGCCCGGGTTTCATCCCCAGTATAAAAAAAAAAAAAAATGCAAGGGCAGGATGACTGAAGCAAGCGTATTCCCACCCATCCCCAAGCGGGAGGTGGTAAAGATGATCACTAAGTTAGAGAAAGAAGGAAAGGCAGTGGTGTAAGGAAGACAGGTAGGGCGGTTCCCAGCCTCCATGTGTTACAGGAGTGGTATCAGGTGGCGTGCAGTGGTGGCTTGCAAGAAAATGTGACTAAGGTTTATACCATCAAGAGGTCTCAGCCTTCAGACTCATCATTCTCCAATGTCCCTACTCCAACCCCTGGGCACCCCAGCCCTGCAAGCCTACTACCTTCTCTGCTATTATTATTATTCAGCGTCCCCAGTCTCAGGAGCTACCAATGATGACTTCAAGGGAAGAAAGAAATGGGAAAGGAGCTGAGCTGGCATTAAGAGATATGCTTTTGAGCTGTGTGTGGTGGCACATGCCTGTAATCACTGCTCCTAGGGAGGCTGAGGCAGGAGAAGCACAAGTTCAAGCTAGCCTGGGAACCCAGTGTGGTGGTACACACTTGTAATCCCAGTACTCAGGAAGCTGAGACAGGAGAATCACAGGTGTGCGCCAGCATCAACTAGTAGTGAGACCCTCTGCAACTTAATGAGATCCTGTTTCAAAATAAAGAATAAAGAAATAGGACTGGGAGTGTAGCTGGAGGTAGAATGCCCCTGAGTTCCATCCCCAGTATGGGGGTGGGGGCAGCCTGGGCAATTTAACTAGATCCTAGATCCTGTCAAATTAAAAAGGGCTGGGGATATAGCTCCACGGTAGAGTGCCTGCCTAGCATACAGGAGGCCCTGGGTTAGAGAGAGATGCTTTTGACAGCCCAAGTAGGAACTGTCATTCTTGTTTCTGTGGGAAAACAGGTTAAAGAAACCACCTAGCAAAACTGTAAGCAAGAACCTAAGTACTTCCTCAAAGGCAACAGGCTTTACTTAGGGCAGTGCTCGAATGCATGCTTATTAAGGAACATTGACTAAGCGAATCTTCGCTTGTTCAATTTCTCCGTCTTCCCTTCGGTCACACTGCACCAGATCCCCACCCAGCACATGAGACGCCCACCAGGCCGGGAATGCCCCTCCACTCTTGATACTAAGAGTGGGGTCCACGGACTCACTGCACTATCCGGGAGCTTACCAACTCACAAATCTGCGTTTTTAAAACACAAGACCCCCAGGCAAGTTGCACATTAAAGTTGGAGAAACACTGATTTAGGATTTTGCTAAATGTAAATCTTTCATCTCTACACCAACGTGAGGGGGGGGGGGATGCAGCGCCAATCCTGCACAGGGCCAGAAGTGAGCTCAGAGTGGGGATGAGACACTTGTCGTGCCGGGGTGTCCTTCCTTCCCGACAGCCCCCCCCATCCGCTCACCTTGATGCGCTCCCCATCAATCTCCACCGCTCGCTCTCGGAAATCCACGCCGATCGTGGCCTCGGTGCGGTCGGGGAAGCGGCCGGCGCAGAAGCGGTAGGTCAGGCACGTCTTGCCCACGTTGGAGTCACCGATGACGATGATCTTGAAGATGCGGGAGCGGGCCGGAGGCAGACACCCCGCGACCCCGGGCACCGCACCGCTGGACGAGAAGCTCGCCTCGAGCGACGACTCCATCTCCGCAGCCATTCTCCCGGCCCGCCCCAGACGCAGGCGCCCGAGAGGAGACGCGGCGGGGAGGGGAGACTACGCCTCGACGGCGAGGGAGCCAGCGCGCCCGCCGCCCGACTGCGCCACGACCCCGGCGCCGCGGGCACCGCCCGCCCGCCGCCCCCAGCGCGCATGCGCAGCGCGCCCGCGCAGGTGTGGCGCCCTCGCCGCTGGCTGCGGGCACGCGCGGGCGGGGAGGGGCGGGGCTACCGGAGGGGCGGGGTTAGCGTGGTGGGCGGGGCGACTGGAGGGGCGGGGCCTGCTCCTCGGCGCGCTCGGCCCCGCCACGTCCAAGGTCTCAGCCCTCTGGAGGAAGCCGGGGCCGGGAGAGCCAGGCGGCCGGGAGGAAGGAGGCGCAGGCGGGCTCCCTCTCGCGAGAGGCCGCAGAGCCGCGGCGCACGGGGCGGAGGACGCCAGAGACTCCGGCCTTTGCAGGGCTGCCCCGCCCCGGAGCTGGCTGCGGGCTCGGGGCCACGGAGTCGGGGTGCACCAGCAAGTGAGCTCCCGGCCCGCGGTCTGGGGCGCTGCTGGTGGCAATGAGCGGCGTCCCCAAGGTCGTGGGAGGCTGTCCGCGGGATCCTGGCTCCCAGAACTCGCCGAGTAGTCCAACCCAAAAAGTAGAGCGATCACGTACGGCCACTTGGTGACGGGTGATCCCAGCCGCTTTAGTGGAAATAAAACGCGTTATGCCCTAGTTTTGTGTTAGTGTCTGGGGTGATGCAGTGGTTAAGTATGACAGCGCACTCTTTGTCCACCTAAGTGAAAATGAATCGACGAGACCACCCAACGTTAAAGAATCTGAAATCCTTCAGAGGAAATCTGCTATACATTGAGTCACGGCAAAAGATCCCAGTAGGCAAACATACTGCTTTTTGTTGTATGTGTTGTCTTGTTTTGCAGTAAAGAGACTTGTTTACTTTGTGTTTGAGCAGACGGTGACATCCTCTAGAAAGTCAAAAACTAAGAAGAGATGGATATGGTAAGCTTTAAATAAGAATGAAGGGAACGATGGAACCCAGAAGTTCTAGGAAAGGCGATAAACTGCTTATTCCATCAGATGAAATGAAATTATAGTCAGAACAAATGAGTGGTGGAGTTTATTTATTTATGTATTGTACTGGAGATTAAACCCACAGGCATTCTACCTCCAAGCTACACCCCCAGCCCGGTTTTATTTCTTATTTGGAAACGGTCTCACTAGATTGCTGAGAGCCTCACTAGGTTGGCAAGTCTGGCTTTGAACCTGCCATCCTTCTGTCTCATCCTCCCAAGTACTGAGATTACAAGTGTGCACCACCACGCTCGGCAAAAGGATGGAATCTAAACCGGGCTTGGTGGTGCACGCTTGTAATCCCAGCATTTGGGAGGCTGAGACTGGAGGATCCGGGTTCGAGGCCAGCCTCAGCTACCTAGTGAGGCACTCTGCAACTTAGTGAGACCCTGTTTCAAAATAAAGAATAAAAAATAGGAGCAGGGCGTGGTGGCACACGCTTGTAATCCCAGCATTCCGGAGGCTGAGACTGGAGGATCCGGGTTTGAGGCCAGCCTCAGCTACCTAGTGAGGCACTCCGCAACTTAGTGAGACTCGGTTTCAAAATAAAGAATAAAAAATAGGGCTGGGGGTGTAGCTCGGAGATAGAATGCCCCTGAGTTCAATCCCCAGTACCGCAAAAAAAAATAAAATAAAATAAAAAAAATAGGGCTGGGGGTGTAGCTCACAGGTAGAATGTCCCTGGGTTGCAATATAATTTCTGTTGCCATAAAACGACTTTATAAACCAGCCACTGTGGCCCATGGCTGTAATCCCAGGTTCAAGGCCAGCCTCAGCAATTTAATGAGACCTTGTTTCAAATTAAAAAAATAAAAAGGACTAGGGATGTAGCTCAAAGGTAGTATGCCCCTGGGTTCAATCCCCAGTACAAAAAAAAAAGACTTCATATACCAAGTTATATTAGCCAGGAAAAAAAAGTTTACTCACATCTTTCAGTAAGTATGCCATTATATTCCTACTGTAGAAACTAGAATAAGAGCTGGAAAATCCAAATTATTTTATCTCTAGGTTTCTTTCCACGAAGCTTAGAGGGCCTGGGAATATATTCACCTAGTCTATTTCACTCAAAGGACAGCATCTGCGGATTTAAGGAAAAAGCAGTAAAAGCGCTGCCCGGGGTGGTGGCACACGTGTAATCCTAGTACTTGGGAGGCTCAGACAAGATTATAAGTTCAAGGCCAGGCTCAGCAATTTAGCAAGACCCTCAGCAACATAGTAAGATGCTGTTTCAAAATAAAAAGGGTTTGGGGTATAGCTCACAAGTAGAATGCCCTTGGGTTCAATTTCCAGTACCAAAAAAGGAAAAAAAAATTTTTTTCAAATAATGATCTTAAACATGCTCAAAGAACATATAGAAGATAAAGAGAAAGTAAAAAATGATGCATGAACAAAATAGAAATGTCAATAAATAGAAAACCCAAAGAGAAATTTTTTTTTTTTTTTTTTTTTTTTTTTTTGGTACTGGGGATTGAACTCAGGGGCATTCTACCTCCAAGCTATACCCCCAGCCTATTTTTTATTCTTTATTTTGAAACCGAGTCTTACTAAGTTGCGGAGTGCCTCACTAGGTAGCTGAGGCTGGCCGCGAACCCGGATCCTCCGGTCTCAGCCTCCCAAATGCTGGGATTACAAGTGTGTGCCACCACGCCCGGCTCCAAAGAGAAATTTTAAAAGCACAATAACTGAAATGAAAAATTCACTATCGGCCAGGCGTGGTAGCGCACACTTGTAATCCCAGCATTTGGGAAGCTGAGACCTGAGGATCCGGGATCTGGGTTCGAGGCCAGCCTCAGCTACCTAGTGAGGCACTCCGAAACTTAGTGAGACCCAGTCTCAAAATAAAGAATAAAAAAAAAAAATAGAGCTGGGGGTATAGCTCGGAGGTAGAACACCCCAGAGTTCAATCCTCAATACCTCACACACACACACACACACACAAATCTGAAGGACAGATTTAGGTCTGCCCTGTAAGAAATGCCAAAGGGAAGCCAGGTACAATGGTGCACGCCTGTAATCTCAGTACTTGGGAGACTGAGACAGGAGGATAGAAGGTTTAAGGCTAGCCTCAGCAACTTAGTGAGACCTTCAGCAACTTAGTAAGACCTTGTTTCAAAATAAAAAAATAAAAAGGTCTGGGAGTAGCCAGGTGTGGTGGCACATACTTGTAATCCCAATACTTGGAAGGCTGAGACAGGAGGATTGCAGGTTCACAGCTAGCCTCAACAACTTAGTGAAGCCCTTCACAAATGAATGAGATCCTGTTTCAAAATAAAGAATAAAAAATAGGACTGGGGGTGTAGTTCAGAGGTAGAATACCCCTGGGTTCAATCCCCAGTACTACCAAAAAGAAGAAAAAAAAATTAGTAGTCTAAGAGATAGTATGATTGTAATTGTAACTTTAGTTTTGTTGAGAAAAGTTCCTGCCAGACCAAGAAGTATCTTCCACAAGAAATGGCAAGCTAGACCAAGAAAAGCATCAGCACTCTTCTTCTGGTTGGCAGGCAGTAAGAGATTCATTCAGAGGAGATATATATATATATATATATATATATATATATATATATATATATATATATATATATAGAAGAAAGAAAAGGAAGAGAGGGAGAGAGGAGAGAATGAGAGAATGAATAGAGTAGGGCATCCTGGTGCACACTTGTAATCCCAGTACTTGGGAGGCAGACACAGGAGGATCGCTGGTTCTCGGCCAGCCTCAGCTACTTAGTGAGGCCCTCCGAAACTGAGTGAGACTCTGTTTCAAATAAGGAATAAAAAATAGGTCTGGGGATGTGGCTGGGGGTAGATTCCCCTGGGTTCAATCCTCAGTACCACAAAATCAATTAAAAAAACAAAGACAGTCATCCAGATTCTGGTCCAACAGCCAACACTAGTATCAAAACTCCTATATACAACTAAAGGTGGTACATACCTTAAATCCAGTCACCCTGCTGGCACTCAGCGATGAGCCACCCATCCAGGACTGAAAAAATGCTGACACAAATCCCCTGAAAAAAGCCAGACTAAAAAATAAACCATAAACCAACCGTTGCCTCAAAAGTCACCCAAAATGACAGTTGCCCTTGGCATCCCCTGGAAATTACATTCCAGACTTTAGGCAGAATAATTAGAGCTAACAAAACTGGGTTTAATAATAATAATAATGGAAAACCTAAAAAGCTGCTACATTCTATTTACTAAGTAGGCTTTTTTTTTTTTTTTTGCGGTACTGGGCATTCTACCTCCGAGCTACACCCCAGCCCTATTTTTTATTCTTTTTATTTTGAAACAGGGTCTCACTAAGTTTCAGAGGGCCTCACTAGGTAGCTGAGGCTGACCATGAACCCGGATCCTCCGGTCTCAGCCTCCCAAATGCTGGGATTACAAGCGTGCGCCCCCACGCCCAGCCCAAGTTGGCTTTTTTCTTTTCCCCTCTCCTTCTGTTTAAAATAACTTTGCTGCTCAAGGTTGCCTAAAATGTAAACATGTTAAAAAAAAAAAACAAGAAACAAAACAAAAACTGTGACTCTTTAAAAGTCCAGACCACTGTAAAACTTAAATAGATGATTTAATTTGTTTCTTATTTTGTTAAAACATGTACAAACTTATTTCAAAATGTAAATTCAAGAAGGAAATTATGGCAGAAAGGAACCAGTGTATAGGAATTGATAGTACATGAGTATAAGAAATTTTGGTGAGAAAGGATAAAAGGAAAGGAAGATAAAAATAAGAAAGTATCTTGTATGGTAAAGTTTATCCTAAGATTGTCCCAAAGAAAGAAATAGGATAAAGTCAGAAGGCTAAAAGCATGTCGCAGAGAGTTAGAGCACGTTGAAAAATGTTTGTGTAGGATAAAGTTTATGAAAAGAATACAGGATGTGTGATAAAGATAGTTATATTTGCCAATTATTCAAAAAGTTTACAATGAGGTTCTATTACAATAATTTTCTGTGTTTTCTACTGTCTCTGTTTTCTATTATTGGACCAGTCTCTAGGGTCTTTTGTCTCTTGAGTCCCACTTTACAAGTACTGCACAAAAAAAAAAAAAAGAAAGTGTTATCAATTCCAATTTAGTGGTGAAAAATAGAATTAAAAATTAATCACTTTTTTTTAAATGCAAAAAAGGTGAGGGGTGGTGAATACAAAAATCAAGGCAAACCAACAAAAAAGTAAGATGTAGGAAAAAGTCCAACTCTATCAAGAACCACAATAAACATAAATGTATTAAATTAACCAATTAAAAGATAGGCTTTGTCAGATTCAAATAAAAAGAAAAATCTATCCCTACACCAATCACAAAACACTCAAAACATAAAGATACAAAACCGTAGAAGATGGGTGGGCATGGTGCCCCATGCTTGTAGTCCCAGTATTTGGGAGACTGAGACAGAAGGAGCACAGGTTCTTGGCCAGCCTCAGCTAGTTAGTGAGGCCCTCAGCAACTTAGTGAGACCCTGTTTCAAAATAAAGAATTAAAAATAGGGCTGGGGGTATAGCTTGGAGGTAGAATACTCCTGGGTTCAATCCCCAATACTGCAATAAATACTAAATAAATAAACAGAAAGAAAGAATAAAATAGGACCGGAGGTGTAGCTCGAAGGTAGAATGTCCCTGGTACCACACTAAATTGATTAATTAATTAATTAATTAATTAATAAGGGATAGATAAACATATACCCAGAAATACTAATCCAAAGAATATATATATGGATTAGAATATATATCAGAGAAAAATAGATTCATATACACCATATATATGTGTATATATATATTTTTTGAGAGAAATAGATTTTTAAGACAAAATAGGTACTAAAAATAGTCATTACCTGATAATAAACGGTTAAGTTTGCCAGAAAGAATTTTGTTGTTTTTGGTACTAGGGTTAAACTGAGGGGCATTCTACCTCTGAGTTACACCTCCAGCCCTTTTTATTTTTATTTTTTGTTTTGAAACAGGGTCTCACTATGTTGCAGAGTCTGTCTTTGAACCTGCAATCCTCCTGTTTCAGCTTCCCAAGTACTGAGATTACAGGTGTGTACCATTATATTTTTTATTTTGAAACAGGGTTTCCCCAAGTTGCTGAGTGTCTTGCTTAATTGCTGAGGCCGGCCCCGAACCTGCAATCCTCCTGCGTCAGCCTCCCAAGTACTAGGGTTACAGATGTGAGTCACCAAGCCCAGCAAGATAAAATAATTCTAAACCTGAGCTGGGCGTGGTGGCGCACGCTTGTAATTCCAGTACTTGAGAGGCTGAGACCGGAGGATCCGGGTTCGCAGCCAGCCTCAGTTACTTAGTGAGGCCCTCTGCAACTTAGTGAGACCCTGTTTCAAAATAAAGAATAAAAAAGGGCTGGAAGGAGCCGGGCGTGGTGGCGCACACTTGTAATCCCAGCATTCGGGAGGCCGAGACCGGAGGATCCGGGTTCGCGGCCAGCCTCAGCTACCTAGTGAGGCATTCCACAACTTAGTGAGACCCGGTCGGTTTCAAAATAAAGAATAAAAAATAGGGCTGGGGGTATAGCTCGAAGGTAGAATGCCCCTGAGTTCAATCCCCAGTACCGCAAAAAAAAAAAAAAGGGCTGGGAGAGCCAGGCGTGGTGGCGCATGCTTGTAATCCCAGCATTTGGGAGGCTGAGACCAGAGGATTCGGGTTGGTAGCCAGCCTCAGCTACCTAGTGAGGCCCTCTGCAACTTAGTGAGACCCTGTTTCAAAATAAAGAATAAAAAATAGGGCTGGGGGTGTAGCTCAAAGGCAGAATGCCCCTGGGTTCAATCCCCAGTATCGCAAAAAAAAATTAATTAATTAATTAAATAAAGCAGAATATGCAGTGAGAGCCTGGTGGGTATATTTAGTGGGGTGATAAGAGAAGGTTTCCTTGAAAAGGTGGCATTTATTTATTTTATATTTATTTATGTATGTGTGTATGTATGTATGCATGTAGGTATGTAGGTATGTATGTATGTATTTAATTTAAGATGCTGGAGATGGAACCTAGGGGAATTGTACCTCTGCGCTACACCCCCAGCCCTATTTTTTATTCTTTATTTTGAAACAGGGTCTCACTAAGTTGTGGAGGGCCTCACTAAGTAACTGAGGCTGGCCTCGAACCCAGATCCTCCTGTCTCAGCCTCCCAAGTACTGGGATTACAAGCGTGCGCCACCATGCCTGGCTTCGCTAGCCCTATTATACTTTATTTTGAAACAAGTTCTCACTAAGATGCAGAGGGCTTCACTAAGGAGCTGAGGCTGGTCATGAACCTGTGATCCTCCTATCTCAGCCTCCCAAGTACTGGGATTACAAGCGTGTGCCACCACGCCCGGCTAAGAGGTGACTTTTATGTAGAGACATGGGTGAGATGAAGGAGCAAGTGATGCCTGCATGTGGGGGAATGGTTTTATAGAAAAAGGGAAAAGCAACTGCAAAGAACTTTGGGCCAAAAAAAAAAAAGTTTCAAGTAATACAATTATACATTGTAGTTTATTATTACTTTCTGTGGTGTTAGGGATCAAACTCAGGGCCTCGCGCATGCTAGGCAAGCACTCTACCGCCAAGCGACTCCCCATCCCCATATTTAAAATTTTTGAATCTCCTTAGAAGGACTTTTTTCTCATTTCAAGTAGAATATAGAACATTTACCACCATAGAGATATCTTCTCCCCGCTTTCTGTGACGGTTGTCATCACCTAGACACATATGTTGAAATGCCCATCATTTTTGCTTTCAACTCTCAAATATATTTTAAAGAACTTCAGAAAAGCAGAGACAGTGGGACTTGGAAAGCTGAGGCAGGAGGATCACAAGTTTGAAGCCAGACTCATGAGCTTAGACCCTGTCTCAAATAAAAAGGGAGGGGCTAGCCGGGCGTGGTGGCGCATGCTTGTAATCCCCAGTACTGCAAAAATAATAATAATAATAATAATAATTTTTTTTTGCAGTACTCAGGGGCATTCTACCTCCGAGCTATACCCCCAGCCCTATTTTTTATTCTTTATTTTGAAACAGGGTCTCACTAAGTTGCAAAGGGCCTTACTAGGTAGCTGAGGCTGGCCACAAACCTGGATCCTCCAGTCTCAGCCTCCCAAATGCTGGGATTTAATTTTTTTTTTTTTAATTAAAAACAAAAAGGGAAGGGCTGGGAAATGTAAGTCAGTGGTAGAGTACCCCCTAGGTTGTTTCAATCTCCAGTACTTCAAAAAACAAAACAAAGCCAAACTATTTTTCCCATATAGATAATAGATTGTATTTCTTTGCTGGGTTCAAGATTTTTTTCTTTGTTTTTATTTTTTTGGGATTTTGATTATGATGTTTTGGGGCATAAATTTCTATGTGCTCATCCCATTCTGAGCTGGTTGAATTCCTTGTATCTATACATTTATGTCTTTTCTAACATTTTTTGTTATTGCCCTACAGGATTCTATTCACTGTTTTTCAATCATTTTTTTTTTTTTTTTTTTTTTTTTTTTTTTTTTTTTTTTAATTTGGCCATTGTATTTTGTTTTGTTTTGTTTTGCGGTACTGGGGATTGAACTCAGAGGCATTCTACCTCCGAGCTACACCCCCAGCCCTATTTTTTATTCTTTATTTTGAAACCGGGTCTCACTAAGTTGTGGAGTGCCTCACTAGGTAGCTGAGGCTAGCCGTGAACCTGGATCCTCCAGTCTCAGCCTCCCGAATGCTGGGATTACAAGCGTGCGCCACCACGCCCGGCTTTGGCCATTGTATTTTTTAATTTTAGAATATCCATTTGATTCTTCTTTGTATCTTCTGTTTCTTTTTTTTTTTTTTTTTTTAAATTTTAAATAAAAAATTTAATAAAATTTAATAAAAAATTGGTGCATTGTAATCATATATCTTTGTTAGGTACAAGCTGATAAAGGCATACATGCACATATTTCTCATTTAACCCCTTCCCCAATTCCCACTCCACTCCCTTATACCCTCCCTCCTTCTCAAGTTCAGTTTAGTGAGTGACTTTGATATATTTGTGAAAGTAGGTCATGTGCATTAGGGTGCCCCCCCCATCCATCACCTTCAGATAAGGTCAACTTCTTTGCTTATCTAGGGTTTCTCCTTTTTCATCTGGAGTCCCTCTTATGTGCCATTTTTTCCCTAGCATCCACATATTAGGGAGAACATATGCTTTTTTACTTTTTGTGACAGACTAATCTCACTTAACCTAATGTTTTCCAGTTCCATCCATTTCCCTGCAAATGACATGATTTTGTTCTTCTTTATGGCT
>PVLC010032561.1:0-18092 GCA_004027655.1 Graphiurus murinus
CCAAAAAAAAAAAAAAAAAAAAAAATAGGGCTGGGGGTATAGCTCAGAGGTAGAATACCCCTGAGTTCAATCCCCAGTACCGCAAATAAAATAAAATAAAAAGGTCTAGGGGTGATCCGGGCGTGGTGACGCACACTTGTAATCCCAGCATTCGGGAGGCTGAGACCAGAGGATCCGGGTTCGAGGCCAGCCTCAGCTACCTAGTGAGGCACTCTGCAACTTAGTGAGACCCTGTTTCAAAATAAAGAATAAAAAATAGGGCTGAGGGGATAGCTCAAAGGTAGAATGCCCCTGAGTTCAATCCCCAGTACCACAAAAAAAAAAAAAGGTCTAGGGAAGAGCTCAGAAGTAATATGCCCCTGAGTTCAATCCCCAGTATCAATAAACAAATATATATTAACATCCTAAAAGACAAAAATAAAAAAGATGAAGTCGAGTGTAACAGTGCCTCATCCTAGTACATGGGAGGCTGAGACAGGAGAATTGCAAGTTCGAGGCCAGCCTCAGCAACTTAGTGAGGTCTTCAGCAACTTAGCAAGACATTGTTTCAAAATAAAAAATAAAATAGGGCTGAAGATATAGCTCAGAGGTAGAATGCCCCTGGGTTCGACCCCCAGTACCACACATAAACAGATGAGAGATTCTTTACACTAATGGAGAATAAAGGCACCTGACAACAAAAGCACAATGTGTAAACCTTGACTGGGTCATGATTCAAGGGGGAGACCTATAAAGGACATCATTAGGATAATGGGAGAAACTGGAATATAGGCTCTAAATTAGATGTTATTATGTGAATATTACCTTTCTTGGCTGTAATGATGGTATGAAGGTTATATTGGAAATATCCTATTCTTAGAAGATATGTATGCTAGCCAGGCGTGGTGGTGCACACTTGTAATCCCAGCATTCGGGAGGCTGAGACGGGAGGATCCGGGTTCGCGGCCAGGCTCAGCTACTAGTGAGGCACTCCGCAACTTAGTGAGACTCGGTTTCAAAATAAAGAATAAAAAAAAAAAAAAAAAATAGGGCTGGGGGTGTAGCTCAGAGGTAGAATGCCCCTGGGTTCCATCCCTAGTACCACACACACACACACACACACACACACACACACACACAGATAATGAGGTGATATTGTATGCCTCCTGATGTGATATGCACAGAAGGATCATCTGTAGTATTGCTGCCAAAAATATTTAATATGAAAATAATTATGAGGAAAAAATCTGATAAATTGGGCGTGGTGGCTCATGCTTGTAATCTCAGTACTTGGGAGGCTAAAATGGGAGGATCACAGATTTGTGGCCAGCCTCAGCTACTTAGCGAGGCTCTCTGTAACTTAGTGAGACCCTGTTTCCAAATAAAAAATAAAATAGGTCTAGGGTTGTAGCTTGAAGGTAGAATGTCCCTAGGTTCAATCCCCAGCACCACACACACACAAAAAAAAAATCTGGTAAATTCAAACCGTGGGAAATTCTACAAAACAAATGTTAAGTGTCATGAAAGACAAAAAATTGGAAGCCGGGCATGGTGGTGCACGCTTGTAATCCCAGCATTCGGGAGGCTGAGACCGGAGGATCCGGGTTCGCGGCCAGCCTCAGCTACCTAGTGAGGCACTCCGCAACTTAGTGAGACCTGGTTTCAAAATAAAGTTTAAAAGATAGGGCTGGGGTATAGCTCGGAGGTAGAATGCCCCTGAGTTCAATCCCCAGTACCGCAAAAAAAAAAAGACAAAAAATTAGTAGGGAGACTCATACAAATTAAAGGAGACTAAAGAGATATTCAACCAAATTCTATGGGTGATCCTTTAGTAGATACTGGATTTTTTAAATCATAGCTACAAAGCCAGGCCTGGTGGTGCACACTTGTAATTCCAGTACATGGGAGACTGAGACAGGAGGATCCCAGGTTCAAAGCCAGCCTTGGCAACTTAGCGAGGCTCTCAGCAACCTAGCGAGACCTTGTTTCCAAATAAGAAATAAAAATTGGGCTGGGGGTGTAGCTTGGAGGTAGAATGCCTCTGGGTTCGATCCCCTGAACAAAAAAAAATCACAGCTACAGCAGGCACTGTGGCACATGCCTGAAATCCCAGTACTTAGGAGGCTGAGACAGGAAGATGGCAGGTTCCCAGCCAGTCTCAGCTACTTAGTGAGGCCCTCTGCAATTTAGTGAGGCCCTGTTTCAAAATAAAGAATAAAAATAGGGCTGGCGGTATAGCTCGGAGATAGAATGCCCCCAGGTTCCATCCCCAGTACGCAGTATTGAACCCAGGGGCATTCTACCTCTAAGCTACCACCCCTATCCCTATTTTATTTTTTGCTTTTTTTGTATGTTGGGGAGGTATTTGGGGTGGAACCTAGGGGCCTTCTACCTCCAGGCTATATCCTCAGCCTGATTTTATTTATTTTATTTTTGTGATGATGTTCAAGCATTTTATTAAATCATAAGGAATCTCTACATTTTAGCATATACCAACTTTATACAATTACAAGGGCATGTCATTTTTCAATTTTATTTCTTATTTACTAACAGGGTCTCTCTAGGTTGATGAGAATCTCACTACTTGCTTAGGCTGTCCTCGAACCTGTGATCCTCCTATCTCAGCCTCCTAAGTACTGAGATTACAGGCATGCACCACTACACCTGGCTTTTTAGTTTTTTTGAAACAGAATCTCATTAGGTAGCCGGGCGTGGTGACGCATGCTTGTAATCCTAGCATTCGGGAGGCTGAGACCGGAGGATCTGGGTTCGAGGCCAGCCTCAGCTACCTAGTGAGGCACTCCGTAACTTAGTGAAACTCGGTTTCAAAATAAAGAATAAAAAATATGGCTGGGGGTGTAGCTCAGAGGTAGAATGTCCCTGAGTTCAATCCCCAGTACCAAAAAAAAAAAAAAAAGAATCTCATTAGGTTACTGAGGACTTTACTAAGCTGCTGAGGCTGGCCTTAAACCTGCAAACTTCCTGTTTCAGTCTCCCAAGTACTCAGATTACAGGCATGCACCACTATGTCTGGCTTTAACAAAAGATATTTTTAGGATGACTTACAGAAGTTTGAACGTAGTATGCATTGATACCATTGCTGAATATTAATATTCTTGGGTACTGTGTTATGGAGAATATCTTTGTTCTTAGGAGATACATGTTAAAATACTTAGAAGTGTATGGTCTGCAACTTACTTCCAAATGGTTCTGCAAAAACAGAAATTTACATATACAAATAACAATAAAGTAAAAGTTGCAAAATGTTAACAACTAATGAATCTAGGTGAAGGGTGCACAGGTTTTCATTGCACTATTTTTTTTTTTTCTCCCAGTACTGAGGATTGAACCCGGGGGGCACTCTACTACTGAGCTACATACCCAGCCTTGTTGGTTGGTTGGTTGGTTGGTTGGTTGACAGGGTCTCAATAAGTTACCCAGGCTGACTTATAACCTGTGATCATCCTGCCTCAGACTTCTGCTTTGAAGTAGCCAGAATTACAGGCAAACAGCACCTTGCCTGGCTTATACTATTCTTTTTTTTTTTTTTTTTTTGCGGTACTGGGGATTGAACTCAGGGGCATTCTACCTCCGAGCTACACCCCCAGCCCTATTTTTTTATTCTTTATTTCGAAACCGAGTCTCACTAAGTTGCGGAGTGCCTCACTAGGTAGCTGAGGCTGGCCGCGAACCTGGATCCTCCGGTCTCAGCCTCCCGAATGCTGGGATTACAAGCGTGCGCCACCATGCCTGGCTTATACTATTCTTTAAATTTTTCTGTAGCTTTGAAATTTTTCAAATAGGAGTTGACCAGGGAAAGAGAACAGGAAAACAGATGTGAAGGCCAGAAAAACAACAGCATGGCATATCCAAGGAACAGAAAGAGGCAGAACAAAGATAAAAGTTAAAGTGGAGGGAGGAGCCAAGCATGATGGTGCATGCCTACAGTCCCAGTACTTGGGAGGCCGAGACAAGGAAGATCCCAGGTTTGAGGCCAATCTCAGCAACTTAGAGAGACTCCCAGCAACTTAGTGAGATCTGTTCCAAAATAAAAAAATAAAATAAAAAGGGCTGGAAATGTAGTTCGAAGGTAGAATGCTCCTGGGTTCAACACCTAGCACCAAAAAAAAAAAGGTAGAGGAAAGACAAAGTAGTATTAGAAAGTGGATACAGCCAGGCCAGGCTTGAAAGCCATGGACACAATTTGGAATTATCTGCAGAGCCATGGGAGCTATTGAAAGATTCTGTTCTTTTAAAAATATATAACCAAGCCGGGCATGGTGGCGCACACTTGTAATCCCAGCATTTGGGAGGCTGAGACCCGAGGATCCAGGTTCGTGGCCAGCCTCAGCTACCTAGTGAGGCACTCCGCAACTTAGTGAGTGAGACTCGGTTTCAAAATAAAGAATAAAAAATAGGGCTGGGGGTATAGCTCGGAGGTAGAACGCCCCTGAGTTCAATCCCCAGTACCGCAAAAAAAAAAAAAAAAAAAAAAAAAAAAAAAAATATATATATATATATATATATATATATATATATATATATATATAACCTTGCCAGGCATGGTGGTGTATACCTATAGCTCCAGTACTTGGGAGGCTAAGACAGGAGGATTGCAGGTTCGAGGACAGCCTCAGCAAGTATTGAGTCTGATCAGCCTACTGAGACTTGTTTTTTTTTTTAAATAGGACTAGGAGTGTAGCTCAGAGATAGAATGCCCCTGGGTTCAATTCCCAGTTCCACAGGAAAAAAAAAAAAGAGTTTGAGGACAACCTCAGCAATATAGATTTCTCAGCAACATAGACATAGACAGACCCTGTTTCTAAACAAAAGGGCTAAGGATGTAGCTCAGAGGTACAATACCCCAGAGTTCAATCTCCAGTATCACTAAAGAAAAATATATACATATAAAATGTAAGCCAGGAGCTGGGCGTGATGGTGCACACTTGTAATCCCAGTACTTGGGAGGCTGAGCCAGGAGGATGCAGGTTCATGGCCAGCCTCAGCTACTTAGTGAGGCCCTCCTCAACTTAGTGAGACCCTGTTTCAAAATAAAGAATAAAAAAATAGGACTGGGGGTATAGCTTGGAGGTAGAAATTTAAAAAATAAAAAACATATACATATTTATGCCAGGCGGCCATGGTGGCACATACTTATAATCCCAGTACTTGGGAGGCTGAGACAGGAGGATTGCAGGTTCATGACCAGCCTCAGCTACTTAGGCTCTCAGCAATTTAGTGAGACTGTTTCCAAATAAGAAATAAAATAGGTCTGGAGTGTAGCCCAGGGGAACAGTGCCTCTGGGTTCTATCTCAGTACCACCAAAATAAATAAATAAATAAATAAATAATATATGCATATATGCCAGGTGTGGTAGCACACACTTGTAATCCCTGTACTTGGGAGGCTGAGACAGGAGGATGGAAGGTTCATGGCCAGCCTCAACTACTTAGTGAGGCCCTCAGCAACTTAGTGAGACCTTGTTTTAAAATAAAGAATAAAACAGAGGATGGGGGATGTAGCTCAGAGGTAGAACATCCCTGGGTTCAATCTCCAGTACTGCAAATATATATATATATATATATATATATATATATATATATATATATATATATAAAATACAATTTTATTTTATTATAATATGATATAGATATAGATATAGCCTTGGGGGTTGGTTTGTTGGTTTGTTTGGGGTGTGTGTGTGTGTGTGTGTGTGTGTGTGTGTGTGTGTGTGTACCCATGCACGCATGCCTGCGTGCATTGTTATTGGGGATTGAACCCAGAGGCATTTTACCTCTGAGCTACACTCCCATGTCCTCAGCAAGTAGTGAGATTCTCATTAACCTAGGGAAACCCTGTTTCCAAATAAGAAATAAAATAGGGCTCGGGGTGTAGCTCAAAGGTAGAATACCTCTGGGTTCTATCCCTAGTACCACAAAATTAATTAACTAATTAACTTTGAAACAGGGTCTAAGTTGCTAAGGGCCTCGAGGCTGTCCTGAAACCTGTGTGATCCTCCTTAGCCTCCCAAGTACTGGGATTAAAGGCATGCACTACCACATCTGGCCAGAGGTTTTTTTTGTTGTTTGTTTTTGTGGTACTGGGGGTTGAACCCAGAGGTGTTCTACCTCCCAATACACCCTAACCTAAGCCCTCCTCCCTTTTTTTCTTTTTTTGGTACTGGGTATTGAACCCAGGAATATTCTACCTCCAAACTACACCCCCAGCTCTTTTTGTTTTTTATTATGAAACAGGGTCTTGCTAGGTTGGTCAGAGTCTCACTAAATTGCTAAGGCTGTCCTTGAATCGGCAATTCTCCTGTCTCAACCTTCCAAATATTGGGATTACAGGTGTGTGCCACCACTCCCAGCTCCCTCAGCCCTATTTATTTATTTATTTAGTTAGTTAGTTGTTATTGTTTCTAAATAGGGTCTCACTAGGTTGCTAAGGGTCTCACTAGGTTGCTAAGAGTCTCACTAAGTTGCTGAGGCTGGTCTCAAACCTGTGATCCTCCTGTCTTAGCCTCTCAAGTAGTGGTATTATAGGTGTGTGCCACCATGCCTGGCCAAAGTTTTTTTTGTGTGTGCGCGTGTGTGCGTGTGTGTGTGTGTGTGTGTGTGGTATTGGGAATTGAATCCAGGGGCATTCTACCTCCGAGCTACACCCCCAGCCCTATTTTTTTATTTATTTTGAAACAGGGTCTCACTAAATTGCAGAGGGCTCACTAAGTAGCTAAGGCTAGCCACCAACCTGCAATTCTCCTGTCTCAGCCTCCCAAATACTGGGATTGCAGGCATGAGTCACCACCTTAAGGTTTTTTTTTTTTTTTTTTGCAGTACTGGGGATGGAACCCAGGGGCATTCTACCTCCAAGCTATACCCCCAGCCCTATTTTTTTTTTTTTTAATTATTCTTTATTTTGAAACCAGGTCTCACTAAGTTGCGGAATTCCTCACTAGGTAGCTGAGGCTGGCTGTGAACCCGGATCCTCCAGTCTCAGCCTCCCAAATGCTGGGATTACAAGGGTGTGCCACCACATCTGGCTTCTACTCTCTCTCTCTCTCTCTCTTTTTTTTTTTTTTTTTTGCGGTACTGGGGATTGAACTCAGGGGCATTCTACCTCCAAGCTACATCCCCAGCCCTATTTTGTATTCTTTATTTTGAAACAGGGTCTCACTAAGTCGCAGAGGGCCTTACTAAGTAGCTGAGGCTGGCTGCGAACCCCGATTCTCCAGTCTCAGCCTCCCAAGTACTGAGATTACAAGCATATGCCACTACACCTGGCTTTTTTTTTTTTAATAAAATAAAAATATTGCTTTTTAACTATGTATTAAAATATGTGGATGTTAAAAAAACAGGTCATAACATAGAAAAGTCCTTTCAAAATCTACCTTCTCAGAGGCTACTCCTTTAACAGTCAAACCTTTAGATTTTTTCAGCTGGTTTCTTTGTGGTGCTAAGGATCAAACCCAGAGCCTCACACATGCTAGACAAGTGCTCTGCCAATTGAGCTTTCCTCCCAACCCTGGTGGGTTTTTATTTTATTTATTTATTTATTTATTTATTTATTTATTTATTTATTTAGCGGTATTGGGGATTAAACCCAGAGGCATTCTACCTTTGAGCTACACCCCCAGCCCAATTTTATTTCTTATTTGGAAACAGGGTCTCACTAGGTTGATGAGAATCTCACTACTTGCTGAGGCTATCCTCGAACCTGCTATCCTCCTATCTCAGCCTCCCAAGTACTGGGATTACAAAACAGTGCACCACCACACGCAGCTAACCCTGGAGTTTTGTTTGTTCATTGTTACTGCTTTTCACTTTTAATGGATATATAACCATATATGGCAAAAATGAAATTATTCTATACATGCTCTTTTTCAATCTGTTGTTTTTGTTTTGTTGTTATTGTTTTGTTTTGTTTGATGCTGGGAATTGAACCCCAAGGTGTTCTACTTCTGAGCTACACCCCCAGCCCTATTTAATTTTTTTAATTTTGAAACAGGATCTCATTAAGCTGTGGAAGGCCTCACTAAGTAGCTGAGGCTGGCCACAAACCTGTGATCCTCCTGTTTCAGCCTCCTAAATACTGAGATTACAAGCGTGCGTCACCATGGCCAGCTTTTCAATCTGTTTTTTTCCACTCAACAATATCTTATAAACAGTTTTCATGTCAATGAATACAGATCTATCTTAGTCTTTTAAATGACTGGTCAACTGGGTCAACAATGTCCACGGCAATGGAGCAGTCAGGTGTGTCACAGGCTGATTTGGCAATTAGAAGGTCACAGCTTTAAGGAAGTAGTGGGACAGAAGCCAAGCTGCCAAGAATTAGGAAATTAGGAAGGAGAAAAAGAAAGAACAAGTCTAGCAGACTTTAAAAAGCTTGACTTTAAAAGAAGAAATGGGCTGGACATGGTGGTACACGCCTGTAATCCTTAGGAGGCTGAGACAGGAGAATTGTAGGTTCAAGACCAGCCTCAGCAACTTGAGACTCTTAGCAACCTAGCCAAACCCTGTTTCACGTAGTGGCTCACACTTGTAATCCTAGTACCTGGGAGGCTGAGACAGGAGGATCCCAGGTTCATGGCCAGCCTCAGCTACTTAGTGAGGCCCTCCATAACTTAGTGAGACCCTGTTTCAAAATAAAGAATAAGAGCCAAGCGTGGTGGCACATGCTTGTAATCCCAGTACTTGGGAGGCTGAGACTGGAGTATCTGTGTTTGTGGCTAGCCTCAGGTACTTAGTGAGGCCCTCCACAATTTAGTGAGACCCTATTTCAAAATAAAAGAATAAAAAATAGGACTGGGGGTATAGCTTGGAGGTAGAATGCCCCTGGGTTCAACCCCAGTACCGCAAAAATGAATTAATTAATTAATTAAAAATAAAGAATAAGAAATAGGAGAGCCGGGCGTGGTGGCGCACGCTTGTAATTCCAGCATTCGGGAGGCTGAGACCAGAGGATCTGGGTTCGCTTTCGCAGCCAGCCTCAGCTACCTAGTGAGGCACTCTGCAACTTAGTGAGACTCGGTTTCAAAATAAAGAATAAAAAATAGGGCTGGGGGTATAGCTCGGAGGTAGAATGTCCCTGAGTTCAATCCCCAGTACCGAAAAAAAAAAAAAAAAGAATAAGAAATAGGGCTGGGTGTGTAGCTCGGAAGTAGAATGTCCCTGGATTCAATCTCCAGTACAAAAATAAAAGACTACAGAGGTGGCCCAGTGTGGTGGCACACCCCTATAATCCCAGTACTTGGAAAGCTGAGGACCATGGATTCAAGGCCAGTGAGCCATAACTTAACAAGACTCTGTTTCAAAATAACAAAACAAAATATAAAAAAGACCAGGGGTGTAGCTCAATGGTAGAATGCCCCTAGATTGAATCCCCAGTAATACACACACACAACCACAAAAAGACTCATAATTTGGAACATGCTATATATCTCCCCAAATCTGCAGACCTAAGGAAACATTTCCTTAGTTATCAATAAGATAGCAAATACAACCTGAAGTTTGTTCAATAAAACCAGTCTATAATTTATTGCATTCCTTACTGTGAAGCTAGAAGAAAAGAGGTCCTGTAGTAGGGAGAATACGGTCCATGGTAGACAGAGGGAGTCAAGCCTGGTCTCATATCATTCCAGAGACCTGGGGCTAGTTCAGATTCCTAATTTACCAGCATGAACTCCTCATCTCTGGCACAGAAATGGTCATTGCTATCTACTACCCAGAACCTGTCTGCTAAGACTGAAGTTTCCCCTACCTGCTCAATCTTTGGTCTCCTTGTGCTATAACCAGTCCCATCTCCAACCTCAAAATCCCAGAACTATGAATCATCCTCAGAAAACAGCACTCTCCTGGCCATGCTATTACTGTCCTGCTGATGACTCTTCAGTAGCCTCCTACAGATCCTGTGCCTGGCATTCAAAGCTTTGTGCCAGTCAGCTAGAAATCTTCCCCCCCCCCCCCGTCACCCTTTGCTTCTCTACCATAGGCTGACCTGCTTCCTACCCATCCAGTTTCATGCAGGAGATCACATCTAGTCACCCCATCTGTTTCCAGCACCCCTAAACCAGCAGCCTATCACCTCCTCTAAGTCCTACCATTTTCTCACATCCCACCTCCTCTGGGAAGCCTTTCCAGACAGCCCTGCTCTACATCCCACTGCAAAAATTCTGAATCAGTCATTAGGCACTAAGTGCTCACTCATTCTTATTCAATCTCTTCCTCAATCCCTCACGGATAGTTTCCAAGAGGGGTCTGCACAAAGCATGATCAATCCATATTCAGTACTTCCTTAAGATCTGGACATCTTCCCAAGGGGTGGGATGGGAAAACTGATCCCCTCCCCCAAGCAGGCTAAGGCCACAGTTTCTGTCAACCCTGCAAAACACACTTCCTCCAGGAAACCTTCAGAGTCCCCAGGCTGGCAGCAGGGCAGGAAGTGCTGCGAGCAGAGGGACTGCTGTGGGGAGGGGGCCCAGACAGGCAGAGGGAGGCAGAGGAAAAGGGAAGAAGAACTGGGAAGACTGCTCTAAACTAGAACAGGAGCTTCCTCAAGGGAGGTCACTACTTAGTCCTATTATTTCATCCCTAGAGAAACATGCTGGTAGAAAGGTGCCCAGAGAGGGGAGTCAACTTGTTTGGAGATACAGCCATCAGAGCCCAAGGCCCCTGTCCAGAGTGCCCCTCCCAGGACCCCAATAACACTTCATGGGGTTTGCTAGGCCGAAGACCCTCTTTCTGTGGTCCATTCCCCAGAGACAGTCCTCTCTCTGCAATGGAGACTTTGCCCTCAGACTCACCAAGCCAGGATGGAACCAAATCTAGCAACCCTGTGTAGCCCCAAACGAAGCAAGTCAAACCCCTGCCAGAACCATCTCCCTCTTTCACAGCTCTGACCTGTGGAGGCAGAATGAATAGAGCACAGGCTGCAAAATTCTCCAGACTCTTCCACCCCATGGGTGCAGTCACATGGCTGGGGGGGGGGGGACGGGGAGGGAGGATGAGGGTAGCATATGTGTTTCATTCCTACCTCTATGCTTTGCCCATACCATCAGCCCCTGGGATGCCCTCTCCTTCCTCCAGAAAGGCTCCTATTCACTGGCTCTCATCTCCCTTTCTCCCTGTCTGTGGGAAAGTCTGCCAGGCCCTAGCTGATCTCCCCGTGGGGGAGCTGGGACATTACCGGTTTAAACTGCTGGTGATGGGCAATTCTCAGTTCCAGTCTCTAGTTGGTTCCCCCGACCCCTACACCAGGAGCTCCCCCAGGCAGAGGCAAGGGTTGATTCCTAAACACCTCACCCCCTTCCTCATACCAATTCCTGCCAGCGTTGTAATGAGCTACATCCGGTACTCCCAACTCACTACCCAAAGCCCTGGTGGAGTCTAGACCCAAGCCAGTGCTCCCATCCCCCTCCGCCCAACCCAGAGGCGGCTCACACCCGCAGTGCAAAGGTCGCTGCCTCAGGAAGGCGAGGGTGGATGCAACTTGGTCCACTTGCAGGTGCCTGTTGTGACGAAGGGCCCAAAGGAGGCCACGGTCACTCGCGTCCACTCGCCCCAGTCTCCGGCGGCGCGTGCCATCCCCAGGAGGAGGAGGCGGGCTTCCAGGGCACACCAGGTGGGGCTGGGGGGGGATGGAGGGCCCAGGGCTCAGGCTCCAGAATCCAAGGGTCTGACGTCACCCAAACCCCTGGTTCCCTCTGCAGGAACTAAGGATGGCGATGGGAAAGGCTGTAGAAGCCTGGGGGCGCCCCAAGCGCTCTTCCACCGCCCCAAGCAAGGAAGGTCACCTCGACTTCTCACCTTCCGGGCAGCTCGGCCAGCCCCTCCGCATCCAAAGGTGAGGCATGGGAGGTACAAAGCTGGAGCCTGTGACTCCCTCCCGCCCCGTTCCCAGATTCCTTGCAAAGCCCTCCTCCCGGCTTTCAGGCCCGGGACTCACCCTCCGCCGCCGCTCAGCTGCAGAAAGGCTGTGGCGCTGCGCTGCGCTGCGCTACGAAGCACGGATCGATGCGGCGCGGAGCCGGCCGCGAGCGGCTCCGGGGCTGGGGGCAGGGAGCGCGCGCGCCTGGGGCCAGATACGCGCGCGCCGTCTCTGCCTGCTGCAGCCGCTCTCGCGAGATTCCCACTCCACTCTACGGGCCTCTAGCTCGCGAGAAGGAAGGCGTGGTCGCCCCCACACCTTCCCGGAGCTGTCCGAGGTGCTAGTTACCCGGACCCAGGAGGATTAGGTGGTCGGTGGGCAACCAAGAGACAAGGGCTTGGCGAGTACGTGTAAGGAAAAGACCCAGAGATGGGAGCCTGGCACAGCAGTCAGTGCCTCAACTTCCAAATCTGTAAACTGGGGAAAATAACTTCCCATACCGATCCCAGAAGCTTCTGGTATGTACCAGGAAAGAGGATTAAGAAAAGAGCTTTGAGCCAGGCCTGGTGGCGCACGCTTGTAATCCCAGTACCAGGGAGGATGGTAGGAGGATCGCAGGTCCAGGACAGCCTCAGCTCAGCAATTTAGCGAGACCTTGATTCAAAACAAAAAATGAAAAGGCTAGGGGTATACCTTGGAGGCAGAATGCCCCCGGGGTCAATTCCCGGTGACACACACACACACACACACACACACACACACACACACACACACACACACACGAAGAAAGGAAGGAAGATAGAATGATAGAATACTAAGATGTGGAGAGACCAAGACTTGGAGGGGAAAAAAGATATGAAAAGATTAAACAAGAGAGCATGATGAAGTGAGAAAGACAAGAAACAGACAAGCAAGCTCAACAAAGGAATAGAAAGAGAGGGAGAGGCTTAGAAAAAAGGGACAAATAAACAAAAACAGAATAAAAGAAGCCAAGACCCTTGATACATGCCTGTAATTCCAGCTACTTGGGAGGCTGAGGCTGAAGGGTTGCAATTTGAAGGCCAGTCTCAGCAATTTAGCAAGACTTTATTTCAAAATAAAAAGTGTAAAGATCTGGGGAAGAATGTCCCTGGGTTTGACTCCCAATGGGGTGGAGGGGATGAAAGAGACAGTAATATGCAGAGGTGAACATCAAAAGAGAGTAGAAGCAGCCGGGCATGGTGGCCCACGCTTGTAATCCCAGCATTTGGGAGGCTGAGACAGGAGGATCCGGGTTCGCGGACAGCCTCAGCTACCTAGTGAGGCACTCGGCAACCTAGTGAGACCCTGTTTCAAAATAAAGAATAGAAAATAGGGCTGGGGGTATAGCTCGGAGGTAGAATGCCCCTGAGTTCAATCCCCAGTACCGCAAAGAGAGAGAGAGAGAGAGTAGAAGCCAGATGTGGTGGCACACCCTTGTAATCCCAGCATTTGGGAGGCTGAGACCGGAGGATCCGGGTTCACAACCAGCCTCAGCTACCTAGTGAGGAATTCTGCAACTTAGTGAGACCTGGTTTCAAAATAAAGAATAATAATAAAAAAAAGAAATAGGGCTGGGGGTATAGCTTGGAGGTAGAATGCCCCTGAGTTCAATCCCCAGTACCGCAAAAAAAAAAAAAAAAAAAAAAAAAAAAAAAGAGAGAGAGAGTAGAAGCCAGACATGGTGGTAAATGCCTGTAATCCCAGTACTTGGGAGGCTGAGACAAGAAATTGCAGGTTCAAGGACAGCCTCAGCAAGTAGTGGGACTCTTATCAACCTAGCAAGACCCTGTTTCCAAATAAGAAATAAAATTGGGCTGAGGATGTAGTTCAAAGGTAAAATGCCTCTAAGTTCAATTCCCAGTACGAGAGAGAGAGAGAGAGAGAGAAAAGAAGAAGAAGAAGAAGAAGAAGAAGAAGAAGAAGAAGAAGAAGCAGCAGCTGGGCTCCATGGCACATGCCTGTAATCCCAGTTCTTGGGAAGCTGAAACAAGATGATCACAGGTTCAAGGCCAACAGGATAATTTAGTGAGACCCTGTTTCGAAATAAAAAGGGCTGGGGGTGTAGCTCAGAGATAGAATTCCCCTGGGCTCAGTTCTCAGTAACAGAGTGAAAGAGGAAGAGTGAGAGAGAGGAGAGAGCAGGGTAAATGCTTAAAATTCAAAATTTAGGAGGGTTGAGAAAGACCACTTGGCAAGATGAGGCTGGGAGTGGAAGACAAGCTTTTATTGTGAGTGGTGTTTACATAGTAAACCTCCTGTGGGACCTCCACAGCCAGGGCCATTCTCTGTCCTGCGAGCCAATTGCTACTCCACAGTGCTGGCCATCTCCCACCCCCACCCACACCATCCTGGGCCTGGAAGGGAGCCTCAGTGGGTGGGAGACACTGCAGGGATTCTTTGCTCAGAATAAGGGCCCATTGTCTACCTCCCGCTAGTCAGGAGTGGGGCCTCACTCCCACAGCTGGGATAGGAAGAGGAGGGGGGGAAGAAAAGCAGACAAGAACTGGTGCAAGAGAAGGAGGAAAAAGGGAGGGAACTTCAGGGGCTGGGAGGGGTAAACAGGAAGCAATTTCTGCCACCAGACCAACCAGAAAAGAAGAATCCTGAGTTACTAGCAGGACAACTGGGTTCTCTGTTGGTCCTGTCCCTGGGTTACCCATATAGTCACTGTAATAATACAAGTATTATTCCTGCAATAATACAAGCCTAGGCTGACTTACAGAGCTGTGGGGAGGAGCCAGTGATAAAACAGATGGGAACCTGCAGAGATTATAAAGCAGAGCTCCTACAAGAGAGATGTTGGGAGTCCATGTGGGCTTCAGGAAAGATACAGAGGTTCATATGAGCCTTCTGGAGGTCTACAGTAAGGACTACAGGGGAGATGTCTAGAATCCATATGAGACTTGCAAGAGATATCTTGTGGCTTATGTGGGTCCTACTGGGAAAACACTGGGGTTCCCATTTGATAACCACAGACTGCTTTTCCTCAATCAGAAGAATGACTAGAGCTGGACATGGTGCCTCATGCTTGTAATCCCAGTACTTGGGAGGCTAAGACAGGAGAATCACAGGTTTGAAGCCAGCCTCGGCAACTTAGCAAGGCCCTGAGCAATTTAGTGAGATCCTCTTTCCAAATAAGAAATAAAATCGAACTGAGGGTGTGGCTCAGAGGTAGAATGCCCTGGGTTCAATCCCCAGTGCCAAAAAAAAAAAAAAAAAAGACTTTTCCAAAATCAGAAACCTGTCTTTGTCCGTGGAGATTATACTCACCATATTTATGTAGTGGAAAGAAACAATGCTAGTAGCAACAATTATTTAAACAAGCTTTTAAGCCGGGCATGGTGGCACACGCTTATAATCCCAGCATTCGGGAGGCTGAGACAGGAGGATCTGGGTTCACGGCCAGCCTCAGATACCTAGTGAGGCACTCTGCAACTTAGTGAGACTCGGTTTCAAAATAAAGAAAAAAAATAGGGCTGAGGGTATAGCTCAAAGGTAGAATGCCCCTGAGTTCAATCCCCAGTACCGCAAAAAATAAATAATTAATTAAATAAATAAACAAGCTTTTATTTTATTATTATTTTTTTTATTATTATTTTTATTTCTTTTTTGCGGTACTGGGGATTGAACTCAGGGGCATTCTACCTTCGAGCTATACCCCCAGCCCTGTTTTTTATTCTTTATTTTGAAACAGGGTCTCACTAAGTTTCGGAGTGCCTCACTAGGTAGCTGAGGCTGGCCGAGAACCCAGATCTTCCGGTCTCAGCCTCCCAAATGCTGGGATTACAAGCGTGTGCCACCACGCCCGGCTCTAAACAGGCTTTTATTTAATAGGTCATTGCTAGCCTGGCATGGTGGTGGACACCTGTAATCTCAGTATTTAGGAGGGTCACAGATTTGAGGCCAGTCTCAGTAACTTAGACCCTGTTTCCTTTTTTTTTTTTTTTTTTTGCACAACTGGGGATTGAACCCAGGGGAATTCTACATCCGAGCTATACCTTTAGTCCTATTCTTTATTCTTGATTTTGAAACAGGGTCTCGCTAAGTTGCAGAGGGCCTCACTAAGTAGCTGAGGCTGGCTGTGAACCCAGATCCTCCTGTCTCAGCCTCCCAAGTACTACAAGTGTGTGCCACCACACCCAGCTTTCATTTTTAATTTAGAAACAGGGTCTCTCTTAGTTGCTAAAGCCTCACTAAGTTGCTGAGTGCCATGCCCTTCTCTAACCATGCTGTCTGACAAGGTCCGGGCCTTGGGAAATGGGATTCAAGGAATACCCTTTTAAAGAAAAGGTCGCAGCATAATGGGGGGTGTGACTGGGATACTGGGAACTATGGTATTATTAATCATATTTTGAATTATTAACCTGGGAGTAATTTCTAGAGAGGTTGTTAATTCTCAGGTAAAAGCTCACTTCTGTGGAAACCATAATTTTTTTGTCTGAGGCCATTATCCCATGCCCTAGATGTCCTAATATACTTCTCATAAAAGTTAGTAAGTAGCTGGGCGTGGTGGCGCATGCTTGTAATCCCAGCATTTGGGAGGCTGAGACCGGAGGATCCAGGTTCGAGGCCAGCCTCAGCTACCTAGTGAGGCACTCCACAACTTAATGACACCCGGTTTCAAAATAAAGAATAAAAAATAGGGCTGGGGGTGTAGCTTGGAGGTAGAATGCCTCTGAGTTCAATCCCCAGTACTGCAAAATAAAAAGTTAGTAAGTAATTCCCCCACAGAATAGGATTTATGAGAATTTATGTTAAAAGTTACTACAAATAGAATTGTTAAAATTATGTTATGCCTGCCTCTTCACCCACAAGTGGTAAAATCACTACTGATAATAAAATAAGAACTAGTCAGGCCAGTTCCAACGGCACTAAGGCCACCTAAAATAGTTTATTGGATTAATGAAAAACCTTAGCCTCTACCTAAGGGTGCTAATTCTATACAAAGGATACCCGACCCTCCATTGCCCTTTTTGGAAAATTATAATGAGAGTGGTGTCAGGATGGTTCATAAGGATAAATTACATTGTTCTTATAGAAGTTAACCATTTCTACAACTAACATTTAATAGGTCACTAGTCTTTCTCCTGCCATCGAGCTTAGCAAATGTGTTCCTGTTTACCTATTCTCAGGAAATTAGATAAAAAGTTTCCTTAAACTTAAAAAGTTTAGGAGGAGATCTAAATTCTCCTCCATAACCTGTCATCCTCTAACAAGTTAACCATCATTAAGATTGTAGACAAAAACATGGTAATTAACCCTTGTGTAACCTTCTCTGATCAGTAACCTTTGTGTGATCATTAGCCTCTTTGTAAACTTTTCTACTTGCCCCAACTGCAAAAATTTTTCCTGCAAGTAATGCTAAAGAGAAAGTATAAAAAACCTGTAAATTGTGCACAATAAACGGAACAGCTTCACACTGCCTCCGAGTTGTGTAGTTGTCTGTTACCCAGTGCCTACGCCTTGCCTACCTTCAAGACCCCCTGGACCCCGCTGCAGCAGGCCTGGAGCAGCTGAGGCTGGCTTCGAACCTGCGATCCTTCTGTCTCAGCCTCCCAAGTACTGAGATTACAGGTGTATACCACCATGCCCTGCCATCGTAAAGTTATTAATGCTTTTCTGCAGTACTGGGATTGACCCCAGGGGCAATTTACCACTGGACTATATCCTGAGCCCTTTCTATATTTATTCATTTGTTTGTTTGTTTATTGTGGTATGAGGATTGAACCCAGGGGCATTCTATCTTTTAGCTACATTCCCAACCCTATTTTTTTTTTTTTTTTTTTTTTTTTTTTTTTGCGGTACTGGGGATTGAACTCAGGGGCATTCTACCTCCGAGCTATACCCCCAGCCCTATTTTTTTTTTATTCTTTATTTTGAAACCGAGTCACACTAAGTTGCGGAGTGCCTCACTAGGTAGCTGAGGCTGGCCGCGAACCCGGATCCTCAGGTCTCAGCCTCCCGAATGCTGGGATTACAAGCGTGCGCCACCGCGCCCGGCTCCCAGCCCTATTTTATTCTTTTGTTTTGAAACAGGGTCTCACCTCGCTAAGTTACTGAGACTGGCCAGAATCCTGTGATCCTCCTGACACAGCCTCCCAAGTACTAGGATTGCTTTTTTTTTTTTTTTTTAATTTTTAGACAGGGTCTCTCTAAATTGCCAAGACTATCCTTCAATTGCCAATCTTCTTGCCTAGCATGTGTGTGTGTGTGTGTGTGTGTG